>CM036548.1:29202601-29220101 GCA_020745685.1 Tautogolabrus adspersus | reverse complement strand
CCTTTTGGCTGACTCTGTCATATTTACAGAAACATTGATTAATGTGCACTGTCCCTTTAAAATAAAAACATCAATAAAATAAAACATTAACGCTCTCTGGACTTTACATTTATTTTCTTACATGCACTCTATTTCACCTTTTGTACATTTTGTGTTTTTTTTTATTTTTTATATTTGACATTTTAAATTCTATTTTATATATTTGTAATTGCTTCTTATATTTTATTATTTAAGTTCTTGATAGTTCTGTTTTATCTCCTTTGTTAAATGTTCTGCACCAACACACCAAGACTAATTCCTTGAATGTTTAAATGTACTTGGCAATAAAACCCGATTCTGATAAAGTGAGCTTACTCTATGATCAGACATTAAGGAAACATGCTATGTTGAAGTGCTGGCTTCTCTGACAACAATGCAGCAGCCAGTATGTCCTCCTTCTAACTTTAGATTCTGGTCCTGAATGGTCTGGATTTGTTTGGACCAGAGAAGGTAGGCGGTTTTAAGGCACCCCCACACGGCCGTTTTGGACGCCCCTCGGTTTGCCAGATATGAGAGCAGTTATCAGGTCAAACCAACAGGTGTTGCAGCGATGGAAGCGGGCAAGAGAACTGGTTCAGATAGAAGTGATTGTACCCGACCTAAAAAGCCTCTGCATGTTTCTAATAAGCTCCACGAGCAGAAACGTGCTCAAACTAGGATCAATATTGGAGATGCTTTTGAAAAATGGAGAGAGGTTAGAACGCAGAAAGGTTTACAGACCGATGCAGAGCTGGATAAACACTGAAGCTTCAGTGGATCCCAGGTCTGTGTTACCAGGGTGAAAGCAAACCAGTTTTTCTAGACTACGTCCTCCTGACAGTAGAACACTACTACTAACACAAGACCCTCCCCCCCGCACTGATTGGTTACCGAGTCGTCTGGCGAGTCCGAAGTCGATGAGTTTGATCTTGCTGCCCATCTTGTTGACACACATGATGTTTTCAGGTTTGAGGTCGAGGTGGACGATGCCCTGTTTGTGGATGAAGGCCACGCCGTCGATGATCTGCAGCATGTATTTGATCACTTCTCTCTCCGTCAGCTCAAAGTCCTCGTCGATGATACGCTCAAACAGTTCGCCGCCGGAGATGCTGAACGCACACAGAAAAAAACACACACACTTTTATGAGTTATACACAGGGTTCGTCTGATGTCGTCTCAGTTATGATGCTGATTACATTTGGAAAGTTAGGTTCTTAAAAAGTTCTGCATTCAGATAACGGCCTTTTGATAACAATCTGCGTGCACACAGATTCACCAAAATGACTAAAAACGCTGTAGTACATGGGCCAGGCCAGTAGGTGGCAGTGTGACTTTGTAATGAAACAACACATGCATCTTTATGAGACATTACAATGACTTTAGAAATGTCAGGATTTATCCACTTGTGAGTTTCTATAGACCACCGCTGCTCTCTCTCTCTCTCTCTCTCTCTCTCTCTCTCTCTCTCTCTCTCTCTGCAGCTGTTAGTTTGAAGATCAAGTGTTTTAAAAGCTTCTGTACTTTGTAACACCACCGCTCATCAGAACAACTGAGATTATATTCTTTTATAACACGTGGTATCAAATAATAAAGTATGAAAGTATGGAAAGTTTCTGTCAGGAGAATGGTCTCTGCTACGTTTGGTGTCTATGATGAAACTGAATCTGAAAGTATCCGTTGAACATCTGGACGTACATCTCGAGCACCATGACGATGTCCGACTTGCCCTCGAAGGCGTCGATACACTGCACCAGTTTGGGGTGATGGAGGCTGTTCATGATGCCGATCTCCTGCCGGACGTTCTCCTTCTCCTTCGCCGAGTACGCCTTGATGAACTTCCCCGCCCAAACCTTCTTCGTCGCTTTCTCCACCAGTTTGAACACCTGACCGAACTTCCCCCTGACACACACACACACACATTTTAACCTTGCATGCAGAGTTGCATTGTGGGAAAGGTGTGAGTGGGTGGAGCCTTACGTTCCCAGCCTCTCCTCCACGTCATAGAGCTCCTTCACCTTCACGTCTGATCTGATGCTCACGTCCCTGTAGTCCGGCTCCTTCTCCGAGTCTAAACACACACACACACACACACACACACACACACACACACAGGTACACACGTACACACACACACACACACACACACACACACACACACACACACACGTACACACACACACAGACACACACACACACACACACACACACACACACACACACACACACACACACACACACAAACACACGTACACACACACACAGACACACACACACACACACACACACGTACACACACACACACACACGTACACACACACACACGTACACACACACACGTACGTACACACACACGTACACACACACACACACGTACACACACACACAGACACACACAGACACACACACACGTACACACGTACACAAACACACACACACACACACACAGACACACACAGACACACACAGACACACACACACACGTACACACACACACGTACACACACACACACACGTACACACACGCAGAGTCAGTGCTGAGGTAACAGTGTTGGATCACGTTATGATTTTGTTCGTTTTTTAACGTAACTTTACTCTGTGGTTTTAAGTGTTAAGGATTGGTTTGTGTGTGTGTGTGTGTGTTTCTGAGTGTGTGTGTTGTTGTGTTAGTGTTAATCAGCTGATGCGAGTGTAAACAGGAAGTCGTACCGTCTTCTTCCTCCTCAGCCTCGTCCAGAGCATCTGTCAGACCAAACACAGTTAGTTCAGTTAGTCACGACACTGCAGCTTTAGGTTATGTTAGACAACTTAGGTTAGATACATTAGTCTAGTTAACTTAGTCTAGTTAACTCAGTACTGGTTAACTTAGTCTAGTTAACTTAGTCTAGGTAACTTAGTCTAGTTAACTTAGTCTATGTAACTTAGTACTGGTTAACTTAGTCTAGTTAACTTAGTACTGGTTAATTTAGTCTAGTTAACTTAGTGTAGTTAACTTAGTACTGGTTAACTTAGTCTAGTTAACTTAGTACTGGTTAACTTAGTCTAGTTAACTTAGTACTGGTTAACTTAGTCTAGTTAACTTAGTCTAGTTAACTTAGTCTAGTTAACTTAGTACTGGTGATGTAGTTGGTGGACCTATGGACCAGAACGTTGTCTGTCTTTGCAAACACGAGGAGAGATCATCGAGCTTTAAGTCAAACTGATCTCCCCTCAGCGACCTGAACACCAGGACTGTGAGGACCCGGTCTGACCGAGTCACCTGCTGTGACCTGTGTCAGGTGTGTTCAGCTTACTCACCATCATCAACTAGTCCCACGGTCACAGGTTCAGACTCAGCACTCGGTTCGCCCACGCCGTAGATGTTCTCCGCACGGATACGAAACTTATACTGGCGCTCCGGGAGCAGGTTCTGCAGAAAGGCAAAAACTGTATTTAGACTCAAACGCTCTGTGACGTTTCCTCACTCTGTCTCAGGTGTGACTCGTTCTCAGGTGTAACCCTGTCTCAGGTAAGACTCTGTGTTAGGGACGTCTCTCTCTCTGTCTCTCTCTCTCTCTCTCTCTCTCTCTCTCTCTCTCTCTCTCTCTCTCTCTCTCTCTCTCTCTCTCTCTCTCTCTCTCTCTCTCTCTCTCTCTCTCTCTCTCTCTCTCTCTCTCTCTCTGTCTCAGGTGTGACTTGCCCTCACCTGTACGTTGTAGGAGGTGCTGTTACAGGACACAAGTTGTTTCCACGTGGGCTCCACAGAGTCCCAGATCTCCACGTTGTAGGACTGAACGGCGCTGCCTCCGTCGTACGTCGGCCCGTACCAGGACAGGGTCAGACTCGCACGACGGAGATCTGAGGTTGCAGGGACCTTCGCCGGGGGGTCGGGTTTATCTGAGGGGGAAGGGGAGGGGGCTGGGTTATAGTCTGTTTGATCAAACACAGAGTGATGTTGTCATGGAAACAGTCTAATCTTCGTGAATTAGTAATAACGGTTAACGAGCACGATGTGAGAGTCTGACCGACGATGGTGAGGTTGAGCGCCGCCTGGCGGAGGCCGTAGCTGTTCCTCAGCTCGATGGTGTAACAGCCGCAGTGTTCCTGCTGACCACTGGTGATGGTCAGCTGACTGCTGCTGTCACTGCTCTCTATGGAGATACCAGCTGTCCCCTCCTGGATCTACACACACGACAAGAGACATGTTTGTTACCACGGTAACAGACAGAAGTCCTAGACGCCTGATATTGTATAATTAAAGTTTTCAGACAAACTCCTGCACAATGACTTAGTTAGACAAACACATCGCTCTCTCTCTTTTATTAAAATGTGACTGAAGGTTTTTAAAGCTTCGGTACTGTGATTCTTAACACACTCATGCAGCTTAGGTTCAACTGTGTGTGTGTGTGTGTGTGTGTGTGTGACTGTGTGTGTGTGTGTGTGTGTGTGTGTGCGTGTGTGTGTGCGTGCGTGTGCGTGCGCGTGTGTGTGCGTGTGTGAGGCTGTGTCTGTGTATGTGTCTCTCTCTCTCTCTTACTGGTTTCCTGAACTTCAGCCAGGTGCAGTTGATCGGTGGAGCTCCAGAGAACTTGCAGAGGATCTCCACCTTCTCTCCGGCTAAAATCTTCATGTCCTCTGGAAACTGAAGGATCTGAGGAGGGAGAGCTGAGCGGGCGCACACACACGCACACACACGCGCGCACACACACATACACACACACGCACACGCACACGCACACACACGCACGCACGCACGCACGCACACACACACACACACACACACACACACACACACACACACACACACACACACACACACACACACACACACACACACACACACACACACACACACACACACACACACACACACACCAATCAATCAGAAGTCCATACACTGTCATATCTGATGTTCTGTTGAACTCTGACTGACAGACTTTGCAGACATCTCACTGCATTAGATGGAGTGGGATCATCAGACACTCTGTCAACGTGAGGTTAAAACATGTGTGTGACCTTTGACTCTTTAATGGTCACCTTGTTTCGGAGGAGTCTTTGCCGTCGGTTTCTTTATTCTGGCTTCACCTGAAACACCAAAACACAAACAGACGGTCAGAGAATCAAAGCGAAGAACTCTCGGTTACAGAAACACTCTGATGATGATCAAACATTAAAGGTGGAGTCAGTAGAAATGTTTGTAAACACAACATTCAAACGTGGCCCCTCCTCCTGGGCTCATCGCCCCCAGAAGCTCTCACTCACTGCAGGACGTAGTGTGTACGTTTACTGCTTGTAGCTACACTGCAAGCTAACGCACGCTAGCACAAGCTAACCGCCGGTGTTTGTCACCTGCCTGTCCAACAGGAAGCAGACCAACTCCACGTCCACGGGTAAAAGCCAACACAAGGTTCACCCTCGTTGTAGAACGAGCTTTATCCGCTTGGTGTTTCTCCTCACAAAAGCCCTGTCAGACAGCTTTTTTAGCAAAAGTGCTGTAGTAACTAAGCTGGTGAAGTCTTTGTACATTAATGATTCCACAACGTCGTAATATTGCCGCTCTGTGAATTCACATTGCGTTTCAACGTTGTGGAAGCACGCCACAGCTCCACATACACACACAGTCAGACATGCACAGACACAGCGCTGATCTCCCCCGCTGGCTCAGCTGATCCCGTCTCTCCTCTGTAACGCCTCTGATACTACCTCTGAAGACGGTACAGAGGGGGGATCACTTCGTCCCCCATCATGCCTCCGAGACATTGAGATTGAAGGCGAACCGTTACAGAGGCGTACATATTCCATCTTGAAACGGTGGTCTGAACAGGGCTTATGACTATATTTTCTCTTCTTTGCTGCTACGTCCACGTCCGTCATATTCACCGGTTTGAATCACGTCCAATCACTGAATTGTATCCACTCCTAAACTCACCTGCTGCGCTGTCATTGGCTGGAGGAAACACACTAGCTCCGCCCAGAAACGTCCCGAGTCAACCAGAACAAACCAGAAAAGTAAAATCCAGTCAGAGGACAGGGTCTCTGCAGACACAGTCACCAGCACACATGTACGGAGGCCCAGAAGGGACGATGGAGCAGCTTTACTTTAGGAGAAGTCTGTATTTTATTTTGAAGGATACAGATATTGACTGTATCTTTAACATTTGTTTTCTGTGTTTTGTAACCTGAATGTCCTCTGCAGGTGGCTCCCTCTTTAAATGATGGACTGAACTACCTGAGATGGTTTGAACCAGATGCTTAACGTTCAGCTCTGCTTCATTCTTCTCTCAGATCATCTGTTGGCCTTTGACCTGTTTTAAACGGAGTCCGTCCGTTTAAGGATCTGAACTCTTTATGTTCAAACCATTCATTTCTTCTTTGATCTCTTTGATTTGTTTCTGTCTTTTGTTTCTGTGACATCACGGTCGATGCTGACTTCTTCTTCATGGGTCACAGAAAAGAAGAAGAAGAATGTGAGACAGAGCAGCTCTGATGACCAAATATGGTCATTCTAAAAATAGCTCCTCTGCAGGCAGGAAATAGTTCCTGGATGTTTTATTTATTCTAGAGAAGAAGAAGAAGAGGAAGGTGTATGTCTCAGTTATTACACAAACTTATTGAGCTCCTTCAGAAGAACTGTGTGTTGGAACAGATTCTTATGAAACCAGAGACCGTCTCCATCAATTCAAAACTTAAAGGTCACATATCCTCCTCCTCTTCAGTGTAAATAAGTCTCAGAGCTCCTCTAAACATGTGTGTGAAGTGTCTTGTTCTAAATCCACTCTGATCCTGTATTTGATCATGCCTATAAACCCCTCTATTTCAGCCCTGCTCAGAACAGGCTGTTTCTGTGTCTGTAGCTTTAAATGTAAATGAGCTGTGTCTGACCACGCCCCTCTCTGGAAGGGCTTGGGTGGCTCGGGCTTTCTCGCTCCATGCCCTATTGTTTACGGTGAGAAGGCAGACTCAGAGGGCAGAACAAACACCTAGCTGTGGGAGTGTCACGTGCCAATACGATACACTTTATTGCAAGAACCTTCTTTAGGTTTTTTATCAGGGAATCTTGTGGGAACATGCTGTGCTGGGGGGGGGGCAGCATCTATATGGACGATAAAAACAGGATCAACAAGCTCATTAAAAGGCTGGCTCTGTGATCGGCATTTCCCCAAACTCAATTGAAGTCACCAAACTAAAAACTGTTCTGATCTTTCAGGGAAATTCTTTGCACAGTGTTGTTAATGGACTCAGGAGCTCCTTCAGGGAGCGACTAGTGGTGTCGCAGGGGATTAGTAAGGTTTTCTAATCGTATCTTGTCCTTTGGGGGAAATTTGTCTTGGACTCAAAGTGCTGCAAACAATTCAGCTGCCTCCGTGCTCTCCAGGTACAGCCAGCCTCACCTGTGGGCTGTTCAGTTGTTCATCCTATAGCAACAACCAGCAGCAACCTACAGCAACAACCTGCAGCCAGAACTAAAGCAACAACCTGCAGCTAGAACTAAAGCAACAACCTGCAGCAACAACCTGCAGCCAGAACTACAACAACAACCTGCAGCAACAACCTGCAGCCAGAACTAAAGCAACAACCTACAGCAACAACCTGCAGCCAGAAATACAACAACAACCTGCAGCAACAACCTGCAGCCAGAACTACAACAACAACCTGCAGCAACAACCTGCAGCCAGAACTACAACAACAACAACCTGCAGCAACAACCTGCAGCCAGAACTAAAACAACAACCTACAGCCACAACCTGCAGCCAGAACTAAAGCAACAACCTGCAGCAACAACCTGCAGCCAGAACTACAACAACAACAACCTGCAGCAACAACCTGCAGCCAGAAATACAATAACAACATGCAGCCACAACCTGCAGCCAGAACTACAACAACAACCTGCAGCAACAACCTGCAGCCAGAACTAAAACAACAACCTGCAGCAACAACCTGCAGCCAGAACTACAACAACAACCTGCAGCCAGAACTAAAGCAACAACCTGCAGCAACAACCTGCAGCCAGAACTACAACAACCGGCAGCAACAACCTGCAGCCAGAACTACAACAACAACCTGCAGCCAGAACTACAGCAACAACCTGCAACCAGAACTACAACAACAACCTGCAGCCAGAACTACAACAACAACCTGCAGCCAGAACTACAACAACAACCTGCAGCCAGAACTAAAGCAACAACCTTCAGCAGCAACAACCTGCAGCCAGGACTACAGCAACAACCTGCAACCAGAACTACAGCAACAACCTGCAACCAGAACTACAACAACAACCTGCAGCCAGAACTACAACAACAACCTGCAGCCAGAACTAAAGCAACAACCTTCAGCAGCAACAACCTGCAGCCAGGACTACAACAACAACCTGCAGCCAGAACTACAGCAACAACCTGCAGCCAGAACTACAACAACAACCTGCAGCCAGGACTACAACAACAACCTGCAGCAACAACCTGCAGCCAGAACTACAACAACCGGCAGCAACAACCTGCAGCCAGAACTACAACAACAACCTGCAGCCAGAACTACAGCAACAACCTGCAGCAACAACCTGCAGCCAGAACTACAACAACCTACAGCCACAACCTGCAGCCAGAACTAAAGCAAAACCTGCAGCAACAGCCTGCAGCCAGAACTACAACAACAACCTGCAGCCAGAACTAAAGCAACAACCTTCAGCAACAACCTGCAGCCAGAACTACAACAACAACCTACAGCCACAACCTGCAGCCAGAACTACAACAACCTACAGCCACAACCTGCAGCCAGAACTAAAGCAACAACCTGCAGCGACAACCTGCAGCCAGAACTACAACAACAACCTGCAGCAACAACCTGCAGCCAGAACTACAACAACAACCTGCAGCCAGAACTACAGCAACAACCTGCAGCCAAAACTACAACAACCTGCAGCCAGAACTACAACAACAACCTGCAGCAACAACCTGCAGCCAGAACTACAACAACCTGCAGCAACAACCTGCAGCCAGAACTAAAGCAACAACCTGCAGCCAGAACTACAACAACCTACAGCCACAACCTGCAGCCAGAACTAAAGCAAAAACCTGCAGCAACAACCTGCAGCCAGAACTACAACAACAACCTGCAGCAACAACCTGCAGCCAGAACTACAACAACAACCTGCAGCAACAACCTGCAGCCAGAACTAAAGCAACAACCTGCAGCCAGAACTACAACAACAACCTGCAGCCAGAACTACAGCAACAACCTGCAGCAACAACCTGCAGCCAGAACTACAACAACCTACAGCCACAACCTGCAGCCAGAACTAAAGCAAAAACCTGCAGCAACAGCCTTCAGCCAGAACTACAACAACAACCTGCAGCCAGAACTAAAGCAACAACCTGCAACAACCTGCAGCCAGAACTACAACAACCTGCAGCAACAACCTGCAGCCAGAACTACAACAACAACCTACAGCCACAACCTGCAGCCAGAACTAAAGCAACAACCTGCAATAACAACCTGCAGCCAGAACTACAACAACAACCTGCAGCAACAACCTGCAGCCAGAACTACAACAACAACCTACAGCCACCACCTGCAGCCAGAACTAAAGCAACAACCTTCAGCAACAACCTGCAGCCACAACCTGCAGCCAGGACTACAACAACAACATGCAGCCAGAACTACAGCAACAACCTGCAGCAACAACCTGCAGCCAGAACTACAACAACCTGCAGCAACAACCTGCAGCCAGGACTACAACAACAACATGCAGCCAGAACTAAAGCAACAACCTCCAACCAGAACTACAACAGGGCTTCAGATTCATTGATGTCAAACATTATACAACTTTTCAGATCAGAATATTATTTGAATTTCAGACTCAGGTTCAGTCAGACTCAGGTTCAGTCAGACTCAGTTTCAGTCAGACTCAGTGTCAGTCAGACTCAGGTTCAGTCAGACTCAGTTTCAGTCAGACTCAGGGTCAGTCAGACTCAGGTTCAGTCAGACTCAGTTTCAGTCAGACTCAGTTTCAGTCAGACTCAGTGTCAGTCAGACTCAGGGTCAGTCAGACTCAGGGTCAGTCAGACTCAGGTTCAGTCAGACTCAGTGTCAGTCAGACTCAGTGTCAGTCACACTCAGTTTCAGTCAGACTCAGTGTCAGTCAGACTCAGGGTCAGTCAGACTCAGTGTCAGTCAGACTCAGTTTCAGTCAGACTCAGTGTCAGTCAGACTCAGGGTCAGTCAGACTCAGTGTCAGTCAGACTCAGGTTCAGTCAGACTCAGTTTCAGTCAGACTCAGTGTCAGTCAGACTCAGGGTCAGTCAGACTCAGTGTCAGTCAGACTCAGTTTCAGTCAGACTCAGGGTCAGTCAGACTCAGTGTCAGTCAGACTCAGGGTCAGTCAGACTCAGGTTCAGTCAGACTCAGTGTCAGTCAGACTCAGGTTCAGTCAGACTCAGTTTCAGTCAGACTCAGTGTCAGTCAGACTCAGGGTCAGTCAGACTCAGTGTCAGTCAGACTCAGTGTCAGTCAGACTCAGTGTCAGTCAGACTCAGGGTCAGTCAGACTCAGTGTCAGTCAGACTCAGTGTCAGTCAGACTCAGGTTCAGTCAGACTCAGTTTCAGTCAGACTCAGTGTCAGTCAGACTCAGTGTCAGTCAGACTCAGTGTCAGTCAGACTCAGGGTCAGTCAGACTCAGTTTCAGTCAGACTCAGTGTCAGTCAGACTCAGTGTCAGTCAGACTCAGGGTCAGTCAGACTCAGGTTCAGTCAGACTCAGGGTCAGTCAGACTCAGGTTCAGTCAGACTCAGTGTCAGTCAGACTCAGGGTCAGTCAGACTCAGGTTCAGTCAGACTCAGTGTCAGTCAGACTCAGTGTTAGGCTGCAGATTTCTCTGTAACATCTTCCAGGTCTCTGTGGACGTCTTCCTGTTTTTGCGTAGCGTCTCTGTAAAGACTCGAGTGTTTCAGCGTGACCCGGAGGAGCTTCTAAAAAGGAGCTGCAAAGTTAAGATGTGCAGCGTGAAGTAAAACAAAGTCTCAGAGGAGGGACGGTCGAGCAAAACAGACCTTAAAAGGAAGAGAGGAGCCATGAAGAGCATCCCCCACACCTCCCCCGTACTCCCCCTCATCCTCCCCTCATCCTTTCTGTGAGCTGTCAGCTCAGATCTGCTGCTCAGACTCCTCACAGGACTCCATGTTTCATTCAGGACGAATCACATGAATTAGCTTCACACACATAATAATAATCTTCTTGTTTCAGATGTGGATCAGTGTAACCACAAAAATAAACCCTTTTGATCGTTACTTTGATAGCATCTTCAAAGCTTTCCAAGAATCAGGTGACACAATGAGCTTAGCTTAGTTTAGCTTAGCACAAACCTGACTGTAGTAAAGAGGAAAAAATATACACTCTCTAAAAATGACTTCAGTCTCATCTATTTATAAAAATAAGACACTGGTGATAAAGTTGAATCACAGTCTCAGTGTCAGAACCTTCCTCACCAGCAGAGGGCGTATTTCGACATTAACACAATAAATTACATCCTTTTCCTTCAGACACAAAAACACATGACTTTAAAAACAACTCCCACAGGTACGTCTTATTTCACGGACACAACCTGAAACCAAACCAACTTGTGATGTTCCTTTCAGATATGTTAGCCCTTTGAAGTAGAGCTCAGAGTTATTCTGCATGGTCCACATGTAAGCAGGACATGCTAATGTTAGCTTAGAGCTAATTCAAATCACCATTACTTCCTCTATAAAGAGACGGAGGATAAATCAAACTAACATGGCTGCCTTACACTGGTCCATGCAGGTAGTCATCATTCTACCTGAATGTAACTGTGAGTTTAAAAAGTCAATTTAACCCTTAAACAACCAAAACCGTCAGAACACGTGAGTATTTGCTGCTTCTCTGGACATTTTCAAACACCTTCTCAAACACCAGTTAACACCTTCATCTGTTTGTTTTGTGTTACCTTCTCCCCCCTTTCTACTGTAAAGCGTCCTTGGGTTTCGTGAAAGGCGCTTTATAAATCTAAGTTATTATTATTATTATTATTATTTTCATCTCCAACATCCATCACATGGGAAGGTTATCTCTGTGTAGAACACGGACACATCTGTCCGCTCTACATCACCCAGAAACATGTTTTCTGTTTGTGTGTGTGTGTGTGTGTGTGTGTGTGTGTGTGTGTGTGTGTGTGTGTGTGTCTGCACGCCCTCACACACTCCTGCTTCAGGTTTCAGGATTCACAAACTCAAAGCAGGACACCAGAGTTCATGTCAGAGCAGCATCCTCACGGAGAATTTAATACTGAGGTATGCACAATCTGCACGCACGCACACACAAGCTCACACACACACACACACACACACACACACACACACACACACACGCTCACACACACACACACACACACACACACACACACACACACACACACACACACACACACACACACACACACACACACACACACACACACACACACACACACACGCTCACACACACACACACACACACGCACTGGCTGTTACACACTGTCTGTTACATGCGCACACACACACACTGTCTGTTACACACACACACACACACACAAACACACTGCCTGTTACACACTGTTACACACACACACTGTCTGTTACACACTGTTACACACACACACACACACACACACACGCACTGTGTGTTACACACACACACTGTCTGTTACAAACACACACACACACAAACACACACACACACACTGTCTGTGACACACACACATACACACTGTCTGTTACACACACACAAACACACACACACACACACTGTCTGTTACACACACACACGCACACACACACACACACACACACTGTCTGTTACACACACACACACACACTGTCTGTTATACCCACACACACACACACACACACTGTCTGTTACACACACACACACACACACACACACACACTGTCTGTTACACACTGTGTTAAGGATGTAAAGGAGTCATGTCCTGACATCCTCAGTGAGGCTGACACTGCGTTTGAGGAGCAGACACACGACCATGTCACTAAAACATTCACACTGATGACCGATCACTAGAGACGAAGCTGTCAGAGCCATGAAAGGGTCATTTCGAGAGGGGGGAGGGGCAGAGGGGGCTGATGGGAAACGTGGTCCTAATGTTGAGAGGAGAGCAGCGGGTTACCATCTGAAGGAGGAAGGACTAATAATCTGACAGTGATGGTTTCAATGATACACAGAGCTGCTCTAAAATAGAAACCTGTGTGTGTGTGTGTGTGTGTGTGTGTGTGTGTGTGTGTGTGTGTGTGTGTGTGTGTGTGTGTGTGTGTGTGTGCGTGCATGTGTGCGTGTGTGGGAACCAGTGATCCCAGGCTGCAGCTCCATATTGGGGCAAAAGGAAAGAGGCAGCTGCATATTTTGGAAACTCACTCTCTGAGGTTGGAGTCGCTTTCTTCGACTTCTTGTCAGCCGGAGAGTTTTCTGTGGGGTCTGCAGAAGGGCGAGCGAAAGGGGGGGGGAGAGAAAGAAGTATTAAGCAACAACAGATCAGGAGATGGTTCAGATAAAGTCCTGACTCTGATATCAGACTGGTCTAAAGCTTACAGATGATATAGAAACAGTGAACTTCTACATTTCTAATTTACAGAAAAATGAGGAAACATTTCAGAATCAAAGCCTGAAAGATCTTTACTGATCTTTTTAGATGTTTTACTTTGAAGGAGCTTCCTCAGTTCTCCGTCTGAGTTTCAGTTTCGTTAGCTTTCGTGACCAGCTAACATAACTTTTTGCTACTCCAACAGGCTACCATCTAGCTCGCTTCTCATGCAGACGTCGACGCCTCACACGCTAAATAGAGTAATTTTTTAAAACAACATGAGAGAAAATGTAGCTTTGTTTTCCCCTGACGTTCATCCTTCTGTCTTTGTTCAGGCCTTCAGGCTGTGCCCTCGGGAGCGCTTCAAGGCTGCTTGAAAAGAGCGCAACACCGACATCAACAGCGCCCGTCTGAAAAGTTAAAAGGTTTCATCTAAAGGCTCTCGGAGCGGCCACACTAAAACGGTGGAGCACTCTAACCCTTACCCCGAGAACAAAAACATTGGACACAGGCCCTAAACTCTAGAAAGTGATCTCCAGAGGATAACCCCTGAGAGAACTGATCCCAAAAGAATGAACCCTCAGAGTATCGATCCCTGGAGGACAAAACCTCAGAGATCTGATCCCAAGAAGATGAGCCCTCAGAGATCTGATCTGATCCCTGGAGGATGAACCCCCAGAGATCTGATCTGATCCCTGGAGGATGAACCCCCAGAGATCTGATCTGATCCCTGGAGGATGAACCCCCAGAGATCTGATCTGATCCCTGGAGGATGAAACCCCAGAGATCTGATCTGATCCCTGGAGGATGAACCCCCAGAGATCTGATCTGATCCCTGGAGGATGAACCCCCAGAGATCTGATCTGATCCCTGGAGGATGAAACCCCAGAGATCTGATCTGATCCCTGGAGGATGAACCCCCAGAGATCTGATCTGATCCCTGGAGGATGAACCCCCAGAGATCTGATCTGATCCCTGGAGGATGAACCCCCAGAGATCTGATCTGATCCCTGGAGGATGAACCCCCAGAGAACCCTCAGAGACTTCTTCTTACTGTCAGATCTACATGCTGGTCTCAGGAATCTCCTTCCGATAACTGAGTCTGTTTGTGTTGAGTTATTTTAATTACAGGAAACCGGACGGAGACTGAGGCATCTTGGGAAACAGGGGGGGGGGGGGGGGGGGGGGGGGTGTATGTGTTGTTTTTCTCTGTTTTGTTCACTGCAGGGTTTCAGAGTTTTCTCTATCTTTCTAAAGTTCCTGTTTTAATCCTAAGAGCCGAGCAGGGTCAGGATTTGTAAATGAGCCACAGCTACAGATCTGCATGCATGACATTTCCTAGTGTCCTCATATTTATTCTGCAGAAAGTCAGAGTGAGCTGATGTGAGAACGCAGCAGGATATAATCAGGAGAATTCACCTCGAGCGAGTGGGAGGGGGTGGTGACGTTTATTCCCTGTGATCGCTGCACGACCATAGACTGTCTGCACGCCACCTCTACGATCTCCGTGCTCTAATGAACCTGCTGCATTCTGTTTCCTGTTCTCCAGTATGTTCTTCTCCACTCTTTAGTTCAGATTGAGATTCTGTTCAACTACACGTAGCATTGATAGAAAGACACATATTCTCATTATAGCGTCGTATAGAGGACTCTGTTGCTTCTTCCGCTACTTCCACGTTGTTCTTTTTACGTCACGTCTTACCTCAGGAGACCCCCCCCCCCCCTGTCTTACAGGGATAGTTTCCAGCTGTGAGGTGCATGTGTGAGCAGCCAGGTCAGGAGAATATCCGGAGCAGTCCTCCTGAAATGATCTAGATATTTTCAGGAGTGCAGATGTGAAAACGGCTACAGATACTTCAATGAGGCGAACGCCCATCACCTCAGCACTGAGAGACAAAGTGACGTGATGTATTTTTTGTTTTCTTCTATGTGACGTGCACGTTTATTTACTAGTATCTAGTAACGAGGAACATTCAGAGTTCTTACCGTCGACTAGAACCATACAGGAACATTCAGCTTTCCCCGCAGAGGTCTCTGCTCGGCATTTATACTGTCCTTCATCCTCAGGGAGCGCTTTGCCGATAGTCAGAGAGCACAGGCCGCCTGCAACACAACAACACACATTAATACACACACTACACAACAACACACATTAATACACACACTACACAACAACACACACAACAGGGAGAATGGCGTCTCTCTCATGTCCACAGAGCGCCCCGCTCGCCTGTTTTCAGCTCTATGTAACTTTGTCAGCGGGCCGAGGTCATCTGGTGAGAAGTGCGTACGTCTTTACGGCGCTAGTTCACACAGCAGCCTTCAGCTACAAAGCAGTTAGCCCGTCTCTGTACTGTTTGATACGACGACTGAGGCTGAGAGGAAGAGGACGGAGACTAGAAGGGATATCGAACAGACTTTTACATGTTTGAGAGCTCTGCAGACTCATCCTGGGATTACTCCAACATACGTTTACCTCATGATCTGGAACTTTACCCACGTTTAGTTTGAGCATCCAGCTTTGTAACACTATATGAGAGTTTATAAACGGGGGTCAGCAGAAGAGGTCGACTTTAACGCAAAACTTTGTGTTGTTTGTCGTCCGACTGTCGGTCTGTTCTCAGCTCGGACTTTGTTTTCACAGCTGATCTGGAGAGTTATTACCGTTTATTTATCTAAAGACGTTCCCAGCACATAAAGGAACATTTAATCCTCCAGTTTATCACAAACTTTATAAACACAAACAGACACGACAGGAGGGGGGGGGGGCTATTATTACTTATATCTGATTTATTACATTTATATAACTATTACCTCTGTCCTATAACATGAGACCTGGCTGATGATAAACACAAACACACACGATGGTGGATCAGGGGCTGTCCTGCCGACTGAAATAACAGGGGGGGTTAAACACACACACACACACACACACACACACACACACACACACACACACACACACACACACACACACACACAGACATATACACACACATATACACACACATATACACACACACACACACACAGACATATACACACACATATACACACACACACACAGACATATACACACACATATACACACACATATACACACACACACACACACAGACATATACACACACATATACACACACATATACACACACACACACACACACACACACACACACACACACACACACACACAGACATATACACACACATATACACACACACACACACACAGACATATACACACACATATACACACACACACACACACAGACATATACACACACATATACACACACATATACACACACACACACACACACACACACACACACACACACACGGGGAATCCTCAGCCAGTGTGCTCATTGGTTCATAAATACACTCACACAGATACATGTGTGTGTACAGTTATAGCAGCAGGTCACTGTGTTATGACCAGAGACTGTACATGAGAAGTGGGCGTGGCCTCAGTGACATCATCACCCCTCTGTTTGTTGACAGCTGCTGTGAAGCTGAGTGTTATGCTAAGCTATGAGCTAACACTAGAGTTCACTTTGTTATCAAGGTGCATGTGTGAGTCACAGTAAAGCCTGCTCCACGGCGTGAACATGTTCTGTACTCCTCCTATCAAAGGTTGCTTCAGTTCTGAACTGGGTGGATGACGGAGAGAGAAATTTTAACTCCAGCTGCCTTTGGATCGAGCGTCGATATTTACCTGGATGACTGAGAAGCAGCACGAACTACAACCTGAATCCTTACAACAGTTTGACCTTCTGGATCTTGTGCCCCTCTGTGTTTGAACTCGTCTCTCCTGAAGACACATAAATCACTCAAACATTTTGAATTGGTCGAGTTTATCTGAGAGCAGCTCGACTTTCTTCAGCATGAAGTGAAAGTGTGACTATTATTATCATTACACT
>CM036548.1:29180101-29197601 GCA_020745685.1 Tautogolabrus adspersus | reverse complement strand
CAGCGGAGGTGACCAGCGGAGGTGACCAGCGGAGGTGACCAGAGGAGGTGACCAGAGGAGGTGACCAGCGGAGGTGACCAGAGGAGGTGACCAGCGGAGGTGACCAGCGGAGGTGACCAGCGGAGGTGACCAGAGGAGGTGACCAGCGGAGGTGACCAGAGGAGGTGACCAGCGGAGGTGACCAGCGGAGGTGACCAGAGGAGGTGACCAGCGGAGGTGACCAGAGGAGGTGACCAGCGGAGGTGACCAGCGGAGGTGACCAGCGGAGGTGACCAGAGGAGGTGACCAGCGGAGGTGACCAGAGGAGGTGACCAGCGGAGGTGACCAGCGGAGGTGACCAGCGGAGGTGACCAGAGGAGGTGACCAGCGGAGGTGACCAGAGGAGGTGACCAGCGGAGGTGACCAGCGGAGGTGACCAGAGGAGGTGACCAGAGGAGGTGACCAGAGGAGGTGACCAGAGGAGGTGACCAGAGGAGGTGACCAGAGGAGGTGACCAGAGGAGGTGACCAGAGGAGGTGACCAGAGGAGGTGACCAGCGGAGGTGACCAGAGGAGGTGACCAGCGGAGGTGACCAGAGGAGGTGACCAGAGGAGGTGACCAGAGGAGGTGACCAGAGGAGGTGACCAGAGGAGGTGACCAGCGGAGGTGACCAGAGGAGGTGACCAGCGGAGGTGACCAGCGGAGGTGACCAGCGGAGGTGACCAGAGGAGGTGACCAGCGGAGGTGACCAGCGGAGGTGACCAGAGGAGGTGACCAGCGGAGGTGACCAGCGGAGGTGACCAGAGGAGGTGACCAGCGGAGGTGACCAGAGGAGGTGACCAGCGGAGGTGACCAGAGGAGGTGACCAGCGGAGGTGACCAGAGGAGGTGACCAGCGGAGGTGACCAGAGGAGGTGACCAGCGGAGGTGACCAGCGGAGGTGTGCGGGGCAACTTGCAGATCTGTTGGGTTTCATTTAACAGGCACAGAGTGGCTGACATGCGGGGAAGCAGGACGCTGTTCTTGGTGTTAGATGAAGCCGTTTGGCAAAGCCCCAAGCTTTACAGACAAAACTGGTTAACTGGTATTTTAGAGATGGGTACCAAAGACCGGTACGTGATTGGCCAGTATTACGAGTACCATTAAGCTCATGGACAAACGGGCCTCTTATCGGTATTCACGTAGTTGAAATAAACCAGTCCATTCAGTGGTATGAAGATGGTGGAGGACAGTTGTGTACAGTATACAGTGAGGAGGGGGAGGGACAGATTATAGAAGGATTTATGGATGGGGGTGGGTGGAGGCGGAGGGGGGGATGTTACTTTGTGACTTTAATCTCAAACTGATCATCAGAGGATTATTTTAGTCTTTTATGTTGACACAGAAAATAAAGAGGAAGTGTTGTGGTCTCACCTCAGAGTGATCAGGTATTCTCCTGCATGGTGTTTCTTCACCCTCCTGAATAAAAACATAAAGGTTGACTTAACGTGGATCGGGTTCTTGTTGGTTCTTCGGATGTTCAATCACCTAAAAGGATGATGTGAGAGACTGACCTGATCAGCAGAGAGACCACGTCCTCCTTCTGCAGCAGCTCGTAGTCTCCTCCAGAGGTCAGAGGTCGGCTCGGGTCCGCCCCCGTCCAGGTGTACTGGGGGAACGGGTCTCCTGCGATGGCACAGGACAGGAGGACGTGTTGACCAACGGCGGCGCTCACAGGTTTGGGTTTAGTGATGAACCAGGGCTGAACGCCGTCCTGAGGCTCTGAGAGGAAGACACAGACACAGCCATGAAAATATCCATGAAGACTCATCACATCTTTACCTGGGACAGAGTTTACCTCTGTGTCAAACGACCTTTTATGTATTAGCCAAGTTAGCAGCGAGAGGCTAAAGATGCTAACACCTGTCCTGTACTTTGGTCCAGAGCAAAACATAAACTCAAACTCCAGCTGGACTAAATGTTCCCCTCAGGATGAACTGCTAATCAGCTGTTAGCATCATCA
Source organism: Tautogolabrus adspersus (assembly GCA_020745685.1). Classification (NCBI taxonomy): domain Eukaryota; kingdom Metazoa; phylum Chordata; class Actinopteri; order Labriformes; family Labridae; genus Tautogolabrus; species Tautogolabrus adspersus. The sequence goes on along the minus strand of CM036548.1, from coordinate 29,195,621 downwards.
CTGTTGGCCTGTTAGCATGCTGCAGTTAGCATTTAGCTCCTTGAACAGGGTGCATGTTTACCCTCCACGGTGAGCTGGCAGTGGGTGGCGTCCTCCCCGTACTGGTTCCAGGCCTGACAGCTGTAGCTCCCGTTGTCCTCGGGGAACACCTCCTGGATCAGCAGGGTGCAGCGGCTCTCCTCCCTGAGGAGCTGGAAATCCTCCGTCTCCGTCACCTCCTGCCCGTCATGGAGCCACACCACATCTGGAGGAGGGTGACCTGAGGACCAGGACGACGACGTCAATACATCTCAATCGTTACTGATCAGTACCTGAACAAACCTGCACAGTCCTCTCAGACACATCACAGCTGCAGTCTGAACAGGTTAATGTCATGGAAATAGTTAACTGTTACGGAGTTAATGTGACAAACGCCTCCCAATTTGTTATTTTTGGGCTATTCATGCCTTTATTTAGAGACAGGACAGTGGATAGAGTCAGAAATCAGGGAGAGAGTGAGAGCGGGGATTGACATGCAGGAAAAGAGTCACAGGTCGGACTCAAACTCGGGCCGCCTTCTTGGAGGACTAACGCCTCTGCTCATGGGGCTCACTAACCAAACACTTTAAAAACACTTTTCAAAGACGAGGGGTTAGGGTTAGAGTCTCTCTCATCATAAGACGATGTGTCAGCAGCTCTCAGAGGTTTTACAAACTCATCCTGAAGGTGGAAAATGTTCACGTTCACAAAATCACAGTTTTTAAATGAATGTGATTCGTTCTGTTTTTATATAAAACTTCATATATGGAAATAAATCCAGGTTTTTTTTTCCAAGATCACAGAGAGATCTTAGAGAGGCAGCAGCAGAGCTCATCGTCACACAGCTTATATGGAGAAAAGACTGTGTGGAAAATCATTATGTAACACACACACACACACACACACACACACACACACACACACACACACACGCACACACACACACACACACACACACACACACACACACACGCACACACACACACACACACAGACACTCTGCTGCGTTAATACTATGGAGCCCTCAGCTATAGTTCACCTCTACAGATCCTGAACATCAACTCATAACTCAAACTAAGAAACTGTCAGATCAGAGCAACGACCCACCAGAACATGACCGCACACACTGAACACACACACACACACACACACACACACACACACACACACACACACACACACACACACACACTGAGAGAGAGGAAATGAAGAGGCAGGACTCGTCCACAGTGAATCTGTCCTCATCTCATATCTAACATCTCCCTGGAGATCTGACAGGAAATACCACAGCTTACACACACACACAAACTGAACACACACACACACGGCATGATCGTACCCGTCAGCTCCACCATCATGGTGACTCTGCTACCGTCCATCACCTTCATGTCGGCGAGGCGTTGTATAAAACGTGGAGCCGCACACACTCCTCTGACCTCTGTGACCTCGGACGGTCTGCAGCCTGCAACATGAAACACACGAAGAAGAAGACGTTGGTTGAGTGTGACATCACATGTTTGTGGTTCTGTGTAAACTGGTGCTGCTGGTGTCTGACACTGGATGTGTGTGTTCACTCCACAGTACAGAAGAACAGAAATGATACAGACAAGTGAAGACGCCACAAACTTTATTCATCCTGAAAGTTAAAGCTGCAGCTCTGGAACTCCTTTTAGCTCCCTTTAACAAACTACATTTCCCAGAAGCCACCTTACATTTTGTTGCAGTCATGAGCAGCAAACAGCCTTAAAAAACAGGGCCCGTATTCACAAACATTCTGAGGATCCTCTCAGAGAGCTCTTAACTTAGCTTAAAAAATCCTAGCAAGGAGTCTAAGTTTTAGAGTGATTCAGGAACATTCTCAGAGCGACTCTGAGCGAGGAAGAGACAGAAACTTTAATCTTAGTGAAGAGGCGGGGTCGACCCCGTTGCTAGGTATGACACATTTTTTCAGAAGCTGTGATTGTTAATCTAAAAAAAATTGAGAAAAAAAGTCAATCATAGAATCTAGTCAGAAATGGTGTCATTATGAACACTATGAAATTATCATCAGTGTGATAATATGTAAGACAAACTTTAAAAGCATATAGCCTACAAGATGTTCACATGCCCACTTGTGCAGCATCAGTGATTGGATGAGGTAACCACATGTAGAGAAACACAACATGTATGTCTCACTTTGCACTGAAAAAAGTCAGAGATGGATTGAAATGTCTGCACAAATCATTTGTGTCTGTTCTGCTCAACCATGAATCAAAAACACTCTTCATGTCGTGTTTGAAGAACATTTCTCTGTTTCCTCCTCAGCTTGAGAAACTCTTCATCCTGTTAGAAGTCCTCCTCACTCCTCCGGTTTTACACCTGAGGAGCTCTTTTAAGGGTGAAGACACTTTTATGAATAACTTTCATCTTCTAAGAATTTTCATTGAATTTTGTAACTAGGAGCAACTTTTAGTACTGAGGAGGCTTTGTGAATACGGGCCCAGGTGTTTTGTAGCAGGTGTTTGAGCCAATAAGAGGAGAGCAAGCTACCCGTGTCATTAACTTATCTGCAACTTACAGCAGGTGCTAACACCATGCAACGCCTAAAGGAGTGTCAAGACAGCCTGCGAGCGACACCAAGCGCCATTTTTACCCTGACACCTCGTTTCTATTTCCCCCTCTGTCGCTCACGTAGGATGGGGAACGTTGTTAATGCACTGCTGCTTATTTCTGTCTTAGGAAGTGTGATGTTGGGGAAAGTGCGTGGTTGTGACCAAACGATTAAACGTCTTTCATAACTCAGAGTTAATGGTCAATTTTACTTGTTATAAATCTGTATCATGATGCCATCATGTCAGCAAACTTAAGTCCCGTTAACGTGAGAAAAACAGGTTTAGAACTGTGAAGTGATCCAGAGTAACGCCTCTGTGTGACTTATTATTCACAGCTAAACTGAGACTCACAGGAAACTGATGAACGTATTATAGACCAAGAAATGATGGCGTTTACGACTGAAATGTGAATGCCAAACCTAAAGGAAGTCGTTTATTAATAACAGCTGGCTAAACTGGAATGACAGAGACATTGCAGTCTGTTCCCGGAGGGCTATATCGCCATCAGATGATGATTGATTATGGATTCAGAGATTGGTCCACATAGAACTTATAATCTGCCGCCAATGTTTTCTCTTCCTCGGCTGCTAATAGAAGAAAATGACATTAAACAGCAGTTAGCATTAGCTATGCAGACACTTAGCATTAGCTCTGCAGACACTTAGCATTAGCTCTGCAGACACTTAGCATGTGTGTGCATGTTTGTGTGTGCGATATTAATTGCACGTCTCCTCTCTGGCATGTCTGATATGTACACAGAACAAAGCCTGTTTACACATTCACTCTCAGCAGGCAGACTGTGTATCCACATGTGTACACACATGTTAACACACACACGCACGCAAACACACACACACACACACACACACACACACACACACACACACACACACACACACACACACACACACACACACACACACACACACACACACACACACACACACACACACACACACACAGAAACATATACACAGGTGGTGGAAAGAAAAGGAAATCCAGACTCCATATATGGAGAAGGACGAGTGAGGATCAGACTGATGACTCTCTCTCTCTCTCTCTCTCTGACACACACACGCACACACGCACACGCACGCACGCACGCACGCACGCACGCACGCACACACACACACACACACACACATACATACACACACACACACCAGTGTTCTATCTGCATGGATTCACTCACGAAGCGACCTCTCGTACATATTTTGATGTGTTCAACATAAATAAACAATAAACATTGTGTTACACGTGTTCGGTGCATTTGTCTGTTCCTAACGGAAGCATGGACCTAAATATATTCTGACATAAACACAGGTCATGTGATCCATTGTCAATACAGCCTAATTGATGATTGGCTCTTAAAGAGACGAGATGTCAACAAAGAGGGCACCGACTCTTCTCACAAACTTTATTGTCCTCACATGGACATCAGTGTCTGTGAGGTCGAGCTGTGGGAATCTCCTGATATTTCACTGTGTGTGTGTGTGCGTGTGTGTGTGCGTGTGCGTGCGTGCGTGCGTGCGTGTGTGTTCAGGGGATTTCCTGTCTCAGGAGGGTCTTTTGATTTTCCTTATAAAGCTGTGATGAAGGTTTTCTGTGAATGATTGGCTGACTGATGCTGCGTTCGCTGTCCGCTCAGATAAACCAGCATCACTCTACCTGCTGAGCGTCAAACAACAGGCGGACTTGAGCAGACACCAGCTGGGGAGCGAAGTTATCTTTCTCTGTTTAAGGACAAACTATTTGACAGACAGATATTTCCCTCAGGAGGAGGTGGAGACAGAAAACAGAAAATAAAGAGCGACATAACTCTGATTGTCTGCTCAGAAATGTTTCTCTGTTAGGCTGTTTGTGGAAAAAATATGTTCACTAAATAAAGAAACAGCTCATGCAATTATGACCGCTGACCCCGGAACTGCTGTCTGCAGGCCATAATGCATTTTGCATGGTCAATGAAGCCACGCCCCCAACATATGACGACTGAGCCCCGACTGGACTGGCGCTCTCTGACAGCGGAAGGAGAGACTTGATACTATTGCTCATTAAAGCTCCCGTATTGTCCTCATGTTTACCTTTCATGTCGTCAGTGTCTGAAACATTTAGAGCAGCTTTAAATGACCTTATTTATCTGATACTGGCGTTAGCCTCTGCTGCTGTCTCTTTAAGGTCCCCTCCCCCATCCCACATGCCCACTCTCTTCTGATTGGGGAGCTCTCTGGAAGCCTTCCTGGGGGGGCAGATCGCTGCAGGGCTGCCAGAGGAGGGCTGCTGTCCAGGGCTAGGAGAACAGAGTCTATGTAAGAGGTTTCAGCAGCTTACGTAGAGGCCTGAAGCCGTCTGGTGAAATTCTTGGTTTCATATCGGGGAACTATGGCGTGATTTACAGAACAAGACATTTAGTGCCCTCTGCAGACTCATCCTGGGATTACTCCAACATACGGTCCGCACTCTGTACTCTTTACAAAAAGCAGGTGAATGACTGTACTCTTTGTTATATAATCTACAAAGACCCAAATACTTCCCCCTTTAAGAGGCAGACTCACGACTCACGATGAACAGCCGTCTGACTATATGTGATTTTTAAAACGGGGTCAACCTTTTAAATAACGGGAATTTTATCATTTAAGACATGTGGAATTAACTATTTGACAACCTTAGCTAAAGCAATAAAAGACTACAATGACAGCAGCAAACAGGACAGCATCATCTGCATACATGTTGAGTTAATACACCGACGGATACTAAACAGTAAAGGACCGAGCATGGCGCCCTGAGGGACTCCAGTGTCATACTACTGAGAAGACTGACGGCTCAGAAAATTCAATTTTTGGTCCTTGGTTTCATCAAATACAACGTTCTGTGCTCGGAGCTGCTCTCCTTCACGCTCCTCTGAAAACTCTGCTTCAGTAAAAATCAGCATAGACTGTTAAATAACGTTTACGTCACGTTTTCCCTCCTCGCACTAAAAGTAGATAAAAAGACAACCCTAAAAAAAAGAGGAGTCCCCAAACTCACGCACACACACAGTCACACAGTCTCTCTCAGACACACACACACACACACACACACACACACAGTGGATTCCCCGTCAATGCCCTTCTTGGGTCGGCTGCAGTGTCTACGGAGTGTGTGTGTGGAGTGTGTGTGGAGTGTGTGTGTGTGTGTGTGTGGAGTGTGTGTGGAGGAGTGTGTGTGTGGAGTGTGTGTGTGTGTGTGTGTGTGTGTGTGTGTGTGTGTGTGTGTGTGTGTGGAGTGTGTGTGTGTGTGTGTGTGTGTGTGTGTGTGTGTGTGTGTGTGTGTTGTTCTCTGCAGCAGCATGTTTTGTCTTTATATGGTTTCCAGCTCTCATATTTGTTTAACGGTCGTGTGACACCAGAGCCCCCTCTCTCTCTCTCTCTCTCTCTCTCTCTCCCTCTCTCTGTCTCTCTCCCTCTCTCTCTCTCTCTCCCTCTCTCTCTCTCTCTCTCTCTCTCTCTCTCTCTCCCTCTCTCTCTCCCTCTCTCTCTCTCTCTCTCTCTCTCTCTCTCCCTCTCTCTCTCTCTCTCTCTCCCTCTCTGGACTCTCTTCAGATCAGCTTGTTCTCGTTGCGCTCTGTTTCCTTCTCTTGAATTGGACTCTTTCTCTGCGTTAGTTTAACACAAAGACTCTGCAGTTCCACACCGACCGTACGAATGTATCTCTGTAGTTTAGTAAAGTTTGTTCCTCCAGGTACTCAAAGTTTAACGTTGGTAGTTTCATCGTTATTTCCATTTCCTGTAGCTCGCTCTCTCCATCGTACAACATCGTTTTAATCTGCAATACATCTATGAGTGATTATAATCCAGTGCAGGTCCAGATGTGTTGGCCCACCTTGAGAACTGATTTATGCAGGGGGGGCATGAAGTTTGTGGGCACACACAAATTAATTTAACCCTTTCTATCCCCACTGATCAGAGGCATGTCCAGAAGGGTGGCCAGGGGATGCATGGCCCACCCTTAAAATTGGATTGGACATCCCCAGGTGCCACCCCAAAATCCAAATCTATGATTGGGTATTTAAGGAGCAGCCTGTTGAAAACAGCAAGAAAAGTTTATTTTTATGCCTTCAGTTAGCGATAGGACAGAGGACATATATCAGAGAGAGAGTGGGGAACGATAGGGGCCACAGGTCAGACCAGAGGCCGCCTGCCCACAAGACCAAGGACTTCGCACATGGGGCGAGCACACGAACCACTAGACGTGTGTGGAGGAGTGTGTGTGTACGTGTGTGTGTACGAGTGTGTGTGGAGTGTGTGTGGACGGGTGTGTGTGTGCACGAGTGTGTGTGTGGAGTGTGTGTGGAGGAGTGTGTGTGTGGAGTGTGTGTATGGAGTGTGTGTGGAGTGTGTGTGGAGTGTGTGTGTGGAGTGTGTGTGGAGTGTGTGTGGAGTGTGTGTGTGGAGTGTGTGTGGAGTGTGTGTATGGAGTGTGTGTGTGGAGTGTGTGTGGAGTGTGTGTGTGGAGTGTGTGTATGGAGTGTGTGTATGGAGTGTGTTGAGTGTGTGTGTGGAGTGTGTGTGGAGTGTGTGTGTGGAGTGTGTGTATGGAGTGTGTTGAGTGTGTGTGTTGAGTGTGTGTGTGGAGTGTGTGTGTGTGGAGTGTGTGTATGGAGTGTGTTGAGTGTGTGTGTTGAGTGTGTGTGTGGAGTGTGTGTGTGTGGAGTGTGTGTATGGAGTGTGTTGAGTGTGTGTGTTGAGTGTGTGTGTGGAGTGTGTGTGTGTGGAGTGTGTGTATGGAGTGTGTTGAGTGTGTGTGTTGAGTGTGTGTGTGGAGTGTGTGTGTGTGGAGTGTGTTGAGTGTGTGTGTGGAGTGTGTGTGGGGAGTGTGTGTGTAACTCCCCGTGCTGTGTGTCAGTATGATTTATTTATTCCAGCCGTAGAAACACAGTTTTTATCTGACCTTGGTCTCCTGCAGCGATTGGAGGATCTGAAGCTCTGAAGGGACGGAGGATATTGAACTCCAGGTGATGCTAAGCTGCTGGGTTCACAGAGTCTGCTGCCCTCTACTGCACAAATGAGTTCATCACACTCTGACACTAACAGAGCTTTCACACCTGCGTATATTGTGACGTTTATTCCCTGTGATCGCTGCACGACCATAGACTGTCTGCACGCCACCTCTACGATCTCCGTGCTCTAATGAACCTGCTGCATTCTGTTTCCTGTTCTCCAGTATGTTCTTCTCCACTCTTTAGTTCAGATTGAGATTCTGTTCAACTACACGTAGCATTGATAGAGAGACACATATTCTCTTTATAGCGTCGTATAGAGGACTCTGTTACTTCGTCCGCGTCGTTCTTTTTACGTCACGTCTTTTCAGGAGACCCCCCCCCTCCCCACAGGGTCCATCATGGAGTCAGCTTTGTTTGAAGTGATACTCACAGCTGAGTGCAGCTCGTTAGTGAAGGAGGAGTGATCAGATACAGCGGCGAGGAAGAACTCCCTCTCTTCTTTGGTGGCTTTAAATAATCTTATTATAGTTTTCAGTTTGTTGGATCTGCTTATTTTCTGCAGACTCTGAAAATATGAAACATGTCTTACTGTTCACGCTGAGCGTCCATGTTGCAGAGGTCACAGTGAGTCCGTCAGCAGTGGTCAGCTGACACCTGTACGTCCCCTGGTCCACCCGTCTCACTCTCTCCATGGTGAGAGTGAGACGGGTCCCGTCCTGTCTCTGCTGCAGACACGCTCCCGTCCTCACCGGGGCCCCATCCTTCAGCCACGTTACCACGGCAACGGTGACAGAGGAGACTGAGAGCGGGAGAGAGGGGGGGACCTTCAGTTAGTGAGACAACAACAGCCCCTAGAGGCTGAAAAAGGTCATTACAGTGTGAGGGTGTGGGCAGATTCTTGACTCCAGCCCAAACCGACCCGTCTCAGGCCTGGCCCGTCTCAATAACTTAAAGTTTGAAGTCGTTTGAATGACAGAAATTTGATTGGGTGAGATCTTAACGAGTGAATCACAGAAGCTCTTGTTATAGAAAGAAACAGCTCTTTTATTAGGATCCCTAAAACACAGATTCAAACACTTTGAATGGCGGCAGTAGCTCAGTCCGTAGGGACTTGGGTTGGGAACCGGAGGGTCGCTGGTTCAAGTCCCATGCGGACCAAATCTGGAAATTGGTCAGGTAGCTGGAGAGGTCCCAGACCACCTCCTGAGCACTGCCGAGGTGCCCTTGAGCAAGGCACCGAATCCCCCCCCCCCCTCCACCAGCTCAGGAGCGCCCGCTGTGGGCCGCTCCGTCACTCTGACATCTCTCCATTAGTGCATGTCCACAGGATCCTGTTTGTGCACGTGTATATATCAGCCTATGTGTGTGTGTTGCATGCCTTAACAGAGTGTAAAAACAGAATTTCCCCTTGCGGGGATCAATAAAGGTAAATCTTAATCTTAATCTTAAAAACAAACTGTCTGCTCGCCTGTTTGGCGTTTCTAACTTCTCACTCATCTATCAGTGTGAGTGTGTCTGTACACCGAGCTGTGTCTCTGCGTGTTGTTGTGCCTGCTCTCAAGCGTGGCTGCCATTGGGCTAGCTTTCAGACCCTCCGCCTGGTTCTGACCTGGCCTCCGCCTTTCCCCTTCAGATACTTTGCTATTACAGGTTGCTTCCCTGTTTCTGAACCTGCTGCTTCAAGCACCACGCCCCCTGTCAGCTGCTGCACGGCCCTGTTTCCCTGTGTTGACCTTAATGTGTGAGCGCATGTGTTACTCCCGCTCCACGCTCTTCTGTTTCTGGGTTGGGTCTGCTCAGCTCCAGAGCTCGGATTGTTACAGAGACTCTAACAGCTGCTTTAGAATAAAATCCTCTCTTTAACCTCGATGTGTGACTGAGAACAATGTTCACGATCCAGATTTGAATTTGCTGGTCACTGTAACATGACGAGGGCGAGGGCGGGGCTAAGCTCTTTAAACAGTTACAAATATTTAAATCCACGTTACTTAAGTCTTTAGTGTCCTGTATGAAGGCCGGCTGAAGGTTTATCAGGCACAACAACAAACACAAGACACGGCCATCTTTTAACATCCCAAAACATTATTTTAATATCAACATTGAAAGTCAGAATCTAAGATTTGTGTTACCTTGGCAGGTGAATGTGACCTGAGCTCCCTCTGTGGCCTCCTGGTCCAGAGGAACGGCCTCAAACCGCAGGTTGGACCCCGTCGTTGACCTCCTCACGGCCCTGAAACACAGATAATACTGAACAGCGCTGAACAGAATAAAGAAACAAGTTTACAGAAAAACACCTGGATAATATAATAATAATAATAATAATAATACATTTAATTTGAAGCGCCTTTCAGGTCACTCAAGGACACTTTACAAGTTAAAACAAGAGCAAACAAATAACAAAACCATTAAAAGTGCAGGTAAAAACATCATGACAACTACAGTGAAAATGCTGTTCTGAAAAGGTGTGTTTTGAGAGAGGATTTGAACTGAGGGAGGGAGTCAATATTGCGAATGTCAGATGGGAGTGAGTTCCAGAGTTTGGGAGCAGAGCGGCTGAAAGCTCTGCTCCCCATGGTGGTGAGCCGGGCAGAGGGGACAGTGAGGTGGATGGAGGAGGAGGATCTGAGGGAGCGGGTGGAGGTGGCAGTGTGAAGGAGGTCAGACAGGTAGGGAGGGGCGAGGTTGTGGATGTGAATATAATCTTAAAGGTCCCATATTCTGCTTGTTCTGGTTGTATATGCTCTTTAGTGTGTTTTCCAGGTGTCTTGTGCATGTTTAGGCACATCTATGTGCAAAAATTCAAAGTCCGCAGAAACACGTCTTCTCCTACCTCCTCCTGTTAGCAGTAGCTGCATGTCACGCTCGGTTCTAGCCCCCCTCGTTGAAAAGTGCAGTGTGATATCACACTGCGATGATGTCACTGATCCAAGCCCATTGGCTCGTTGTAGCAAACACAAGCTCATGCTGCACATTAGCTACATTCCCAATATGGTAAAAGGGGCGTAACATTTCCGAGAATTGTCCGAACGACTGACCAATTACAACAGAGCAGATCGGCCAACCAATCAGGTCAGACTTGGCACACGTGGGGACCCTGATGTGGGCACTTCAGAGCGTTACAAACACAGGCAGATGAGACGGGCTGCATGGATCGACAGTACATGAAAACAGACACTTTTTTCGAACATTAGCGATTGTGAGCGTACTTTAGTAGGCACATACATTAGATATATGAACCCCAGAAAGGGCATAATATGGGATCTTTAAAGGAGCAGTATGTAACTCTCTAACTTAGCATACATTACATTAGCTTATTGTTAGCTAGAGTTCAAACAGGTCAGATATGATTCTTTACCTTGCGCTGTCGGAGCCAATCACTGATTTCTGGACTGAACCGGTCTGAACTGGAACAGAACCCACGAGTGACTGGACCTACAGACACAAACACACAAACAGACAATTCAAGCCCTCTTCAGACCGCCATTTCAAGCCGTGATATTTACGCCCCTGTGACGTTTCTCCTTCAGTCTGAATGTCGTGGTGTTGTGGTGGGGGGACGAAGTGACCCCCCCCTCTGTACCGTCTTCAGAGGTAGTAACAGAGGCGTTACAGAGGAGAGACGGGATCAGCTGAGCCAGCGGGGGAGAACAGCGCTGTGTGTGTGTTTTACTCTTTTTATTCCTCTTGTGCACATTTAAATCATCTCACAGTTGTTGTTCAGTGAATGAATAAAAAGAGAGAGAGAGAGAATAAGTGAACAGTTATAGTGCAGTGAAAGAATGAGTAAAGAAACCGTTATAAAGCAGTGAATTAAAAAGTGATTGCACAAGGAAGTATTGAACAGTGGGGGGGGGGGTGTATGGGTCTGAGTCTGCTGGGGGGAGGGTGGTGAACTTGTGTGTCGTGTCTGATGAGTTTGTAAGCGATGGCTTTAAAAATCCTTAAAGTGTTTTATTAACTCACTGCAGAGTTCTGACACTATCCAGAGAGAGAGAAAGAGAGAGAGAGCGAGGGCGAGAGAGAGAGTTAAAGATAAAGCACAAAATCATACTCACCTGAGCAGGTGCAGTTCTCCTCTCGGCCACAGGAGGGGGCTGTACAGGAGGTTTAACCCTCCCTCCGGGCTGAGACAGGGGTCTCTGATGATGGTTATCTCTGGGTGTGAGCGGCTGCGAGTGAGAGCTGGGAGCACTGGGAGCACTGGGAGCAGCTGTGTCCTCTGTCAGGTCTCTGCTGCCTGACTGTGAGTGACCCGACCTGCAGGAGGAGACGTCACATCAGAGCACTGCTGGTTCTGAAACATGTCGTTAGAGTTTACCTGAAATGTTTGGAGGGATTTTTATGTATTTACAAAGTGACTCTGCATCTTTGTGTCTGTTTTTATGCTGTAGATTCATATTTTTGATATTTTTCTCCTATTTTAGGCGATGAAAACGTCCTGCTCTCTGCAGACGCTCTCATTAAAAAAGACGGATTCGTGCATCTCTGGTCAAAGTTTAAAGAAGCCGCTCAGTGTGAAGCATTAGTTAGAGGCTTCAGGACAGCAGACATATGAAGTATGACTGGACGAATCAGCTTCTAGATAGAAATACAAACAGATATATTTATTCTTGTACGGGTGACACAGGTGCAGGGTGCTGTGGGTCTGATAAAGGACGTTTTAATAATGAGGATCGAGCATTCGGGGGATAATAAACACCCGGGGACCTTCGGCGACTAAGCCTCCTACAGCTTCCGTCATCAGTGTGCATCAACCTGAACGAGCTGAGGTTACCATGGCGGTCAGCAGAAAGCGAGCTCTCGCCATAGTGGCGTTAATGTGCAAAGAAAAAAATAAATAATAGAAAAATGTGGACACGGTCATGACGAGGGAAAAGAGGCCAACTTGTGATGTCAGTGTTGCAAAGAGAACTCGAGAAAAGTCACGTTATTGTAAACGTACGCTCTCGACAGCTCTGGCACCTCCGTGGTCACGCTGGTTCGTGGTCATTTCATGCTGCATTTCTATTGGTTGGTTAGTTGATCGTAGAAGCATAAACATTGTGAGATGATCGCCCTAAGTTTCTGACACTGGCTGTTTTCGAAACCGTCCGCTACAAACTACCACCTGATTTAGTCTGTGCTGCAGTTGGACAGCAGTCTGTAGCCTGACCTCCAGTCGCTGGTTATTCTGCAGTACACCCGGCTAAGCTGGTTTCTGGTCTTGGAATGAGGAAGTAAACAACAGCCCAGCTGACGTCAAACACCGCTACAGTGTAGTGATCACTTAAAGTCTGAACAAAGCTGACGAGAGATCAATTTAGATTTTCATGATTTAGAGAATCAACAAAGTTAACTGGTGGTATCTTTGTGTGGTTTGGTCTGATTGTGATTATTTCATATTTTAAGATGGACTCTGCTGTCCGTCATTTCCATTTCTGACCTGCCGCTTTGCATTGTGGGAAACAGGACGTGAGGGAGACTGGTCTGAAGATGAATCAGTACGATATCCGGGTATTTTTGGCAAACTGTGGATCTTACGTTTGTTCTCATACTGCATTTTGGACCAATAAGTATGAACTACAAGTTTAGTGGGAGGTTTAGAAAACAGCCCGAGTCAGATATCAGTCGCAGGCTATCTTTGATCGTCAAGAGATCGGTCATCTTTGATCCTCTCCCACAGAGCCACGTAGGACCACAGATCTGACCACGACTGATCTTTCGTCTGGGTGGTCCTATATCGAACAGTCAGTACCCGGCATTCCACATATATGTAGAATGACTTGTAGCTAACGTAGAAAAATATTCTTGAGAGGATAAAGTGAACTAATCCATCCAAACTACCACGGCTAAACTTGGCTACCTTCCTGTTTTGCTAACATCACAAATCATACCAATTTTAGATCAGTGTCACGTAACTACAGCTCCCTGGCTAACCCGAGCTTCCTTTACCCGTCACGTTTTCTGTAGTGTTAAATTTGAGACACAGTGATCCGTGTAAAGGCGGTGTGTAAGGTGTTTGACTGGACTCACCTGGAGCTGTTTTCAGGAACATCTGTGAAGAGAAACAAATATTCACTCTGTTGCAGTAGAAGCTGCTAAATATATAATAATTGTCCTTTTTGCAATTACCAGGAAGTTTCAAAGAAAGTGGTGAAAAAAACATTGTGAGCTCTGATTGGTCGACTCACCCTGGACACTGAGCGTGGCAGAAGCAGATGCAGTTCCGGCGCTGTTGGTTAGTAAACACGTGTAACTTCCCACATCCTCTACTACCACTTCCTGTATCTCCAGAAAGTGAAGGCCAGAGCGCTCATACATACAGACCCGCCCACATGACTGAAGCTCCGCCTCCCCCTGAAACACAGACAGTCAGACAGACAGACAGAAATAAGTCCCGCCTGAGTAGACGCTCAGGACAAACGGAAACAAGCCGCTCTGGTTTACAGATGATTTCCTGTTTGTGCCAGCAGCAGTGCAGCAGAAAGGAAAGCAGTCTGCATCACTGACGACCCTTCACCACTCGTTTCAGCTGCTCCCCTCAGGAAGTCATTTCATGGTACACTATGCTAATAACATAATTTGAATCTTGAATCTGTCTCTGCCCCTTACTTTTTCATTTCTAAGCACAGCCCCATTACCTAGCAACTTCAACAGCTGCACCTGAACTAGCTAACATACAGTAATTAACATCACACAACTTTCACCAGCTTGTTGGAATTGGCATGCAATGAATCATGGGATATGTTGGGCCACCAAAGATACCCCAGATGAATCCTTCATTGGCTGCGGAAAGGAGGGCGCATTTGAAGCAGCCTTGAAAAAATGACACAGACTTCGACAAGCCACTGTGACGTAATCAGTCTTCAAATGTGCCCTCTGAAGGATGCAGCCCTTTAAACGGGACAAAGCCACAGTCTGTAGTTGACTAGATTCAGATCAGATTTAGTCTCATTGCTAGTTTTACTGGATTCATCTTATCCCCAAAGACCACCTGGAGCCGAGTGTGTGATCTCTTGTCTGGCTCTCATGTGGTACAAGTCTGACAACAATGGAAGATCTCATTTCAGTTAAAAAACTTTATCAGTATCATTCTATATGAATATGGTGAACCTCAGGGCTCTGTTCTTGGTCCTCTGTTTTTTAATTTTCTTTTTCTTCTAGGCTAAATGATATGCAGTTATTAAATTAGTATATAACACTCTACGCTGATGATACCCAGATTTATGTTTGTGACAGGCTGATCTTCACACCTGAACTTAAACTGGAGATTATAGAATGAATATTTGTTTCTACTTGATCCAGAGAATTTAAAGGTGCAGTCAGTAGACACTATTCAAACTGGGCCCCTCCTCCTGGGCTCATCACCCCCAGAAGCTCACACTCACTGCAGGACGTAGTGTGTACGTTTACTGCTTGTACCTACACTGCAAGCTAACGCACGCTAGCACAAGCTAACCGTCGGTTTTTGTCACCTGCCTGTCCAACAGGAAGCAGACCAACTCCACGTCCACGGGTAAAAGCCAACACAAGGTTCACCCTCGTTTTAGAACGATCTTTATGCGCTTGGTGTTTCTCCTCACTGTGATTATATTTTCTCTTCTTTGCCGCTACATCCACGTCCGTCATATTCGCCAGTTTGCATCGCCCCATCGCTGAATTGTACAAACCCCTAAACTCACCTGCTGCGCTTTCATTGGCTCTGCAGACACAGTCACCACCACACATGTATGCAGGCCCAGAAGGGATGATGGAGCAGCTTTACTTAAGGAGAAGTCTGTATTTTATTTTGAAGGAGAAAGTTAATGATTCTATGTTTAAGAGTAAACCTTTAATCCTTCGATCAGCAAAGTAAAGAAACATCGCCAACACTACAAAGCTAAGAAGCCTTTGTTGCATCCAGACTTCATATTGAATTTTTTTGTTAGTTTTCGAGAGCTACAAGTCTTTAATC
>CM036548.1:29155101-29175101 GCA_020745685.1 Tautogolabrus adspersus | reverse complement strand
TAAAATAGACCCTTGTGGGACACCTTTGCTAATTTCAAGAGAGCTTGATCTGATACCTTCAGCAGTAACAGCTTGAGTTCTCCCTGAGAGATAATCATGAAACCAGTTAACAGAGAGCTCATCCAGTCCTACTGAAGATAACTTATTTATTCAAATGCTGTGGTCGACAGTATCAAAGGCTTTGGATAAATCGATAAAGATAGCAGCACAATGTTAATATCAAGATGATTAACAATATTGTTTATTACAAGTGTTGCTGCTGTGATTGTGCTATGCCCTGCTCTGAAACCTGACTAATGAGTTTGCAATATGCTGTTGGCCCCCAAGAAGGTTCTTAACTGAGAGTTAACTAAAGATTCAAGGATTTTGGCTAAGCAGCATCATTTTGATATAGGGCGATCATTATTTCAGTCACTGGGGCCAACACCTTATGTAAAGGAACAACTTGAGCTGCCTTCCATACCTTTGGGAGTAAGAGGTGCGGTAATTATATGAGCACTAAGACGCAGGAGGCAGGGGTCAAGATCATCCTCACCCTTTGACTTCTTGTGTTCAAGCCTACAAGTTCATTGTAGACTTCATTGTAACTTACTGGTCTAATTGAAAATGTGTTGTTTGAGTGAGAAGAACTGGATGGGTTCTCTGGCCCTAGAAGAGAATACGGTTAATTGTGACCATGTCTGCAGAATGTCTATCAAATAAAGAGCCACAGGATATAAAGTGCCGGTTAAAAGCATTGCACATGTCTGTCTTGTTTGAAATTAAATCATTTTCACTACCGATCCGAGAAGGTAGAGAGGAGGTCGGCTTGTTTTTTAGAGATTTCATGATTTTCCAGAAGTTGGTTGATCCCCATGGGAGCTTGCATAGAGGACAAGTAATGATCAGATTTAGCTTTTCTGATCTGACTAATGCACCTATTTTGTATTTTTCTAAAATGTAACCAATCAGTGAGATCGTCAGTGGATCTGGCTTTCCACCAAGCCTTATTTCTGACATGAAGAGCTTCAGAAAGCTCAGGTGAGAACCATGGGTTGGAAGGCTTTTTTACTCTAAGGGGGCATGTTTTTCAGTAACAAGTTTAAAGACTTGAGAGAACTAAAAGC
The DNA here is from genome assembly GCA_020745685.1 of Tautogolabrus adspersus. NCBI lineage: Eukaryota > Metazoa > Chordata > Actinopteri > Labriformes > Labridae > Tautogolabrus > Tautogolabrus adspersus. The sequence continues at coordinate 29,173,995 of CM036548.1, read as the reverse complement.
TAGGTCAGAATCTGGAATCATGCAGATATTCTCTAAATCTGCAAGATACAAATCCTGTAAAAACGCCTGCTCAACAAAGTGTTTAAAATGTCGTTTCCTGATTACCCTGCCTTTGCATTTATTGCCTCTGGTAGTTCTAACACACACAATTGGGCAGCGATCACTAATGTCTTGTGCAAAAACAAATTTGAGTGGACTGTTTGTTAATATAAGATCAATCAAAGTGGATTTGGACTGATTATTAGTGTTTGGCCTCGTAGGATAGGAAATCAGCTGAGATCATTTTAACTCCAGACACAGTTCTTTTAACCTTGAAGAATTTCCAGGTTAAGGTCACCCAAGACAATCAACTCCGAGGAGGCATAGGATGACATTAGTTTGCCTATTTCTTCTAAGGCCTCATTTGATGCAGAAGGAGGGCAGTAAATACCGATAACAGTAAATGAACATCGCCATGTCCAGCACGATATATTCATATTTCTTAGGCACTAAGAAAGCAGCAAGTTCACTTGCACATAAATATTCTTTAACATAAATCACTGCCCCTCCCCCTTTAGATTTCCTATCCATTCGAAATAATTTGTATCCGTCAATGGCTACATCCAAATCTGATATTTGTCCAGAGAGCCATGATTCTGACTGGTTACTGAGCATGCTCAGTGTGAACTCTCTGTCAGTTATCTTAGCCTGTCAGGCTGTTTGAGCTCACGTCGTGTCGGCTGGATGTTTGTTGGATGAGCCAACATTTTAATCTGAGTGAAACAAGCAGCGAGTGTTTGCAGAACAAACAGAAACAGTGTGTGTTAGTTTTCCTGCTGTCACACTGAAAATATGCTGCTCTCACACACACACACAGACACACACACACAGACACACACACACACACACACACACACACACACACATTATCGTTGGAGCTGTGACGTCTGCCGCGTGTTTCTGTTATTCTGTGATTATCTGATGATCTCCAGACATTTGGTATTATTGTTTTTCTAACAAACGTGTTCAGTTGGTTGTATTCCATCACTGAGTCCTGTTGTTTAAGTTAAAAAGGATCCTTTCTGACTCCTGCTCTTAGCGCTTATGCTAACACTGCTTCCACAAACTGCTAGCCAACAAACACCTGTGGGGGTAAACATGAATGTCCCAGATTATTAGCATTAGCTTAAACAGTATGTGAAGGATCACAGACGCGTTCAAAGCATCGACTGTAAATATAAATGTTTGAAGTCTGAGTGATGTCACCCGTCTGTTCCTGCAGGGGGCGCTGGAGTCCCATCGATGGCGGTCTCCATGCTGGAAATGCTGTCTCAGCCTAACTTTCAGTCAACCTAACGACAGGCTGAGAGCTGGAGCTGAGGCGGGTTTTAAGACTCCTAATCAGACCTATTTGTTTTTTTGAACCAGGCTGTAAACATGTGAATGTCTGCTGTAAAAACAGGCTTTTTAGAATGGGTGTGTATGTGACTTCCTGTGCTTCTGCAGCCAGCCTCTAGTGGACACTCCAGGAACTGCAGGATTTTACACTTCAGCATCGGCTTCATTTTTCAGCACCAGAGGTTGACTGAACCATCGATACAAGGCCAGATGGATGCATGCCTTCATGATGTTTACGCTAAATTCTGAGCCGACCACCCGAAAGAAATCAAGACTCATACACCTCAGGCAACGTTTTTAAATCTTCTATTGTCCATTTGTAGCCTCAGTTTCCTGTTCTCAGCTGACAGAAGTGACGCAGACCCTCAGTTGTTACTGTTTTCTTTCTTTCAGCTCGAAACCAGTCCGTCCGTTCTCCTTCAACCTCAGCCATCTGCAAGGCCCAGAAAACTGTCGCTCTCTGGATACTCTCTCTTTATCGGACCATCTTCTGTAAACCTTCGAGATGTTTGTGCACTAAAATGCCAGAAGATCAACAAGTTTCTGAAACACTCAGACCAGCCCGTCCACGCCATGTTCAAAGTCACTCGTATCTCCTTCTCTCTGTTCTGACGCTTGCTTTGAACTTCAGCTGATCATCTTCACCATGTCTACACGCCTTAATGCATCAGTTACTGCCACGTGATTGGCTGATTGGATATTTGTGCTAACAAGCTGTTTAACAGATGTACCTAATAAATAGACTTCAAAAGTCTCATTTGGTGTTTTGTACTTTCACTGTCTTAGGACTTGTGCTGAGCGACTTGTTCACTGTGATGTCAGTAATCTTTCATATTTTCTGCTGCACGGAGAGAATCTGACAGAGCTGAGCACAGATTCATGTTTGTGTTTCAGAGAGAACGACGTGTGAACGAGGAAACAAAGTTTATCTGTTTGAACAGAGAGAGAGAGAGAGAGAGGAGCTGATAGAAGATCAATGAGACAAACAGACAACGGACGACCTTCACACACACCCACACAGACACACAGACACACACACACACACACACACACACACACACACACAGACACACAGACACACACACACACACACACACACACACACACACACACACACACACACACACACACGTAAAAACAGTCAGAGATGAATGTTTCCACTCAGCAGTTCATTTGTTGTTACACAGAGCCAACACACACACAGACACACACGCACACACACACACACACACACACGCACACACACACACACACACACACACACACACACACACGCACACACACACACACAGTAAGCACAGAGCCAGCAGTCAGCATGGGAGAGAGAGAGAAAGATGTGAGTGCAGCTCGCTCGTCCGTCTGTACTTCTCATTAACACATGAAGAGGAGAAACTTTTGCTTTCTGTCAGCGAACATGAAACTGATAAATAAAATAAAACAGATAATTAACACATCATTTAATAAAACATCCAAACAGTCTCCATGTTGTCTTCATGACATTAATCTCTCTTTTTCACAATATTTCATACAAATGTTTGTAAAACAGGTCACCTGTAAATTATGCTGCGTTCCAGTTACCTCGGAAGTCGGATCTCGGAGCTGGGAATGACGTCACACCCGAGTTGAGCGTGTTCCAGTTGCAAGTCGGAAAAGCAACATGGACACCTCCAGGAGTAGCTTTGTTTTGTTAGCTAATACCAGACGATAACAACACACTGCGTGATAGTTTGTGCACGAAAATAACATGACAACATGTCCACAGATAGAACTGTCACGATACTATCAGTGTGATTGATTTAATCACACAGAGAGAGGAACAAGCGGCTCATAAACACTATAGTTAAAGCTTTAACGTACGGTTGATGCACGTAGCAGCCATGTTGGATTTTAACTCGGGCTACTGATTTTCTCTGAGTTTCCGAGTCGGGATTCCGACTTCAGGGGGCGTTCCAGTTGACACTTCCGACTGGGAACTCAGAATTTCCGACTTCTGAGATCAAATGGAACGCAGCATTAAGTCCCACTTGTGCACTTCATGACCATTACATGAGCATCAGAGTTGGTCAGTTAGTGTGATACAACCTGGGACCTGTTAGCTTAGCATCAATCTGTTAGCATAGTTTCCTGACTAAAGACCTGTTAGCTTAGAATCATTCTGTAAGCATAAATCAACCTGGGACCTGTTAGCTTAGCATCAGTCTGTTAGCATGGTTTCCTGACTTAGGACCTGTTAGCTTAGCATCAGTCTGTAAGCATAAATCAACCTGGGACCTGTTAGCTTAGCATCAGTCTGTAAGCATAAATCAACCTGGGACAGGCTCAGTATGAAAGATATTTGATGGATAATATCTGCAGAAAGTCAGAGTGAGCTGATGTGAGAACGCAGCAGGATATAATCAGGAGAATTCACCTCGAGCGAGTGGGAGGGGGTGGTGACGTTTATTCCCTGTGATCGCTGCACGACCATAGACTGTCTGCACGCCACCTCTACGATCTCCGTGCTCTAATGAACCTGCTGCGTTATGTTTCCTGTTCTCCAGTATGTTCTTCTCCACTCTTTAGTTCAGATTGTGATTCTGTTCAACTACACGTAGCATTGATAGAAAGACACATATTCTCATTATAGCGTCGTATAGAGGACTCTGTTACTTCGTACCCCACTTCCATGTCGTTCTTTCTACGTCACGTCTTACCTCAGGAGACCCCCCCCCCCTCCTGTCTGACAGGGGTAGTCTCTCGCTGTGAGGTGCGTGTGTGAACAACCAGATCAGGAGAATATCTGGAGCAGTCCTCCTGAGATTATTTAGATATTTCCAGGAGTGCAGATTTGAAAACGGCTTTAGATACCAGAAGAGAAACCCCACATCATCTACACACAAGTATCAAATTAAAAATGGTTCTCTTTAACACTTTGGGATTGATTTGAGTCATCCAATCAAGAAGCAGCTGTAGATCTACAACAGTAAAGGGAGTCTTAGAAAAGCTCCCAGCATGCAGCAGAGTTCACGCTCGGGTTTTTAATCGGAGGAGATTCCTTCATGTCAGTCGAGCATTTCACAAACATCCTGAAACACTGCGACTGTTTCCCACATCAGAGATATTCAGAGACACCCAGAAGATTCAGAGACAGTCAGAAAGATTCAGAGAAACCCAGAAGATTCAGAGACAGTCAGAAAGATTCAGAGAAACCCAGAAGATTCAGAGACAGTCAGAAAGATTCAGAGACAGTCAGAAAGATTCAGAGACAGTCAGAAAGATTCAGAGACAGTCAGAAAGATTCAGAGACAGTCAGAAAGATTCAGAGACAGTCAGAAAGATTCAGAGACAGTCAGAAAGATTCAGAGACAGTCAGAAAGATTCAGAGACATTCAAAAAGATCCAGCAACAGTCTGAAACATCCTGAAACACTGCGACTGTTTCCCACATCAGAACCTAACAGAATGATTTAGAAACAGTCAGGAACCTTTGGCTCAGACGGTTAGCGACTTGTTTCTCTCAACTCTGAGATCTTGAATTTCCCCATCAGGACAAAAACTGATCGTAAAGAAACTTTTACAGAAACATGTGAAGAGGATTAGACACGACTTTTATCTTCACCATGCATCAACAAGTTGAACTTTGAGATCCCTAAATGGTTCAAAAAGATTCTAGATGTTCAATATAACATGATGAAATGTTAGAATAGTCTCACACTGACACAGCTTCAATAAAAACAGAGAGAGAGAGAGAGAGAGAGAGAGGCAGGGAAGGAGGTCGGACTCAAACCCGGGAGGCTCGCTTTCAAGGGCCTCAGCCTCTGTACACAGGACGCGCGCCACAAGTGATTAGACTTGAACATGTCTCAGTTTCATGTTTCATGAATTAAAGAAGTGAAACGTTAACGGATTAAATCTCAAAGTAAACTTATACATAAAGAGTTTGACTTTTATTAGTCAGTGAGAGAAACATCACCACAACAAACAAACAAACAAACAAACAAACAAACAAACAAACAAACAAACAAACAACAAACAAACAAACAACCTCAGACTTGACTTCTAATAAAGACACAAACTAAAGGAGACACACTGAATCAACTCCTTAAACACAAACTTCTCTTCACGCACGGTCACGCACGGCCACGCACTGTCACGCACGTTTGTTTTGTCTGAAAGGCGGGTGAACCGGCGCGAGCCGCGTGTGAAGCTCTGACGTGCGTTTGTTTTTAAAAGGAAACTTTACAAAGTTTCACAGTTTGAAGAGTTGTTAACGTCAGTGAGGGCGCGCGGACTGAACAGACGAGGCTAAGCTACATGCTATCAATGAAGATAGATACAGTGAAGCTAAGCTACATGCTATCAATGAAGATAGATACAGTGAATAAAGTTATAAACTCACAGGCTCTCTTCTGCTGTCCGGAGCTCCAGAATCAAACTGAGGAGGTTTTGTGCCTCACAGCAGAAACGTTTTCTTCACCTGAATAATCAGCACATTCATCACCGGGAGGAAACCCCTCCTCCTCCTCTAACTCCTCCTGCAGCTGCTGTTTCTCCTCCTCTCTGTTTCTCCTCCTCTCTGTTTCTCCTCCTCTCTGTTTCTCCTCTCTGTTTCTCCTCCTCTCTGTTTCTCCTCCTCTCTGTTTCTCCTCCTCTCTGTTTCTCCTCCTCTCTGTTTCTCCTCTCTGTTTCTCCTCCTCTCTGTTTCTCCTCCTCTCTGTCTCTCCTCCTCTCTGTTTCTCCTCCTCTCTGTTTCTCCTCCTCTCTGTTTCTCCTCCTCTCTGTTTCTCCTCCTCTCTGTTTCTCCTCCTCTCTGTTTCTCCTCTCTGTTTCTCCTCCTCTCTGTTTCTCCTCCTCTCTGTTTCTCCTCCTCTCTGTTTCTCCTCTCTGTTTCTCCTCCTCTCTGTTTCTCCTCCTCTCTGTTTCTCCTCCTCTCTGTTTCTCCTCCTCTCTGTTTCTCCTCCTCTCTGTTTCTCCTCTCTGTTTCTCCTCCTCTCTGTTTCTCCTCCTCTCTGTTTCTCCTCCTCTCTGTTTCTCCTCCTCTCTGTTTCTCCTCTCTGTTTCTCCTCCTCTCTGTTTCTCCTCCTCTCTGTTTCTCCTCTCTGTTTCTCCTCTCTGTTTCTCCTCCTCTCTGTCTCTCCTCCTCTCTGTCTCTCCTCCTCTCTGTTTCTCCTCTCTGTCTCTCCTCCTCTCTGTCTCTCCTCCTCTCTGTTTCTCCTCCTCTCTGTCTCTCCTCCTCTCTGTTTCTCCTCCTCTCTGTCTCTCCTCCTCTCTGTTTCTCCTCCTCTCTGTCTCTCCTCCTCTCTGTTTCTCCTCCTCTCTGTCTCTCCTCCTCTCTGTTTCTCCTCCTCTCTGTTTCTCCTCCTCTCTGTTTCTCCTCTCTGTTTCTCCTCCTCTCTGTCTCTCCTCCTCTCTGTCTCTCCTCCTCTCTGTTTCTCCTCTCTGTTTCTCCTCCTCTCTGTCTCTCCTCCTCTCTGTTTCTCCTCTCTGTTTCTCCTCCTCTCTGTCTCTCCTCCTCTCTGTTTCTCCTCCTCTCTGTCTCTCCTCCTCTCTGTTTCTCCTCCTCTCTGTTTCTCCTCCTCTCTGTTTCTCCTCCTCTCTGTCTCTCCTCCTCTCTCTGTCTCTCCTCCTCTCTGTCTCTCCTCCTCTCTGTTTCTCCTCCTCTCTGTTTCTCCTCCTCTCTGTTTCTCCTCCTCTCTGTTTCTCCTCCTCTCTGTCTCTCCTCCTCTCTGTCTCTCCTCCTCTCTGTTTCTCCTCCTCTCTGTTTCTCCTCTTCTCTGTTTCTCCTCTCTGTCTCTCCTCCTCTCTGTTTCTCCTCCTCTCTGTTTCTCCTCCTCTCTGTTTCTCCTCTCTGTTTCTCCTCTCTGTTTCTCCTCCTCTCTGTCTCTCCTCCTCTCTGTTTCTCCTCCTCTCTGTTTCTCCTCCTCTCTGTTTCTCCTCTCTGTTTCTCCTCCTCTCTGTTTCTCCTCTCTGTTTCTCCTCCTCTCTGTCTCTCCTCCTCTCTGTTTCTCCTCCTCTCTGTTTCTCCTCCTCTCTGTTTCTCCTCCTCTCTGTCCTCTCTGTCCTCCTCTCTGTTTCTCCTCCTCTGTTCTCCTCTCTGTTTCTCCTCCTCTCTGTTTCTCCTCCTCTCTGTTTCTCCTCTCTGTTTCTCCTCCTCTCTGTTTCTCCTCCTCTCTGTTTCCTCCTCTCTGTTTCTCCTCTCTGTTTCCTCCTCTCTGTTTCTCCTCCTCTCTGTCTCTCCTCCTCTCTGTTTCTCCTCCTCTCTGTTTCTCCTCCTCTCTGTTTCTCCTCTCTGTTTCTCCTCCTCTCTGTTTCTCCTCTCTGTTTCTCCTCCTCTCTGTCTCTCCTCCTCTCTGTTTCTCCTCCTCTCTGTTTCTCCTCCTCTCTGTTTCTCCTCTCTGTTTCTCCTCCTCTCTGTTTCTCCTCCTCTCTGTTTCTCCTCCTCTCTGTTTCTCCTCTCTGTTTCTCCTCCTCTCTGTTTCTCCTCCTCTCTGTTTCTCCTCTCTGTTTCTCCTCCTCTCTGTTCTCCTCCTCTCTGTTTCTCCTCCTCTCTGTTTCTCCTCCTCTCTGTTTCTCCTCTCTGTTTCTCCTCCTCTCTGTTTCTCCTCCTCTCTGTTTCTCCTCCTCTCTGTTTCTCCTCTCTGTTTCTCCTCCTCTCTGTCTCTCCTCCTCTCTGTTTCTCCTCTCTGTTTCTCCTCTCTGTTTCTCCTCCTCTCTGTCTCTCCTCCTCTCTGTTTCTCCTCCTCTCTGTTTCTCCTCTCTGTTTCTCCTCCTCTCTGTCTCTCCTCCTCTCTGTTTCTCCTCCTCTCTGTTTCTCCTCCTCTCTGTTTCTCCTCTCTGTTTCTCCTCCTCTCTGTCTCTCCTCCTCTCTGTTCTCCTCCTCTCTGTTTCTCCTCTCTGTTTCTCCTCCTCTCTGTTTCTCCTCCTCTCTGTTTCTCCTCTCTGTTTCTCCTCCTCTCTGTTCTCTCCTCCTCTCTGTTTCTCCTCCTCTCTGTTCTCTCCTCCTCTCTGTTTCTCCTCCTCTCTGTTTCTCCTCCTCTCTGTTTCTCCTCCTCTCTGTCTCTCCTCCTCTCTGTCTCTCCTCCTCTCTGTTTCTCCTCCTCTCTGTTTCTCCTCCTCTCTGTTTCTCCTCCTCTCTGTTTCTCCTCCTCTCTGTTTCTCCTCCTCTCTGTTTCTCCTCCTCTCTGTTCTCCTCCTCTCTGTTTCTCCTCCTCTCTGTTTCTCCTCCTCTCTGTTTCTCCTCTCTGTCTCTCCTCCTCTCTGTTTCTCCTCCTCTCTGTTTCTCCTCCTCTCTGTTTCTCCTCTCTGTTTCTCCTCCTCTCTGTTCTCCTCCTCTCTGTTTCTCCTCCTCTCTGTTTCTCCTCCTCTCTGTTTCTCCTCCTCTCTGTTTCTCCTCTCTGTTTCTCCTCCTCTCTGTTTCTCCTCCTCTCTGTTTCTCCTCCTCTCTGTTTCTCCTCCTCTCTGTTTCTCCTCCTCTCTGTTTCTCCTCTCTGTTTCTCCTCCTCTCTGTTTCTCCTCCTCTCTGTTTCTCCTCCTCTCTGTTTCTCCTCCTCTCTGTTTCTCCTCCTCTCTGTTTCTCCTCCTCTCTGTTTCTCCTCTCTGTTTCTCCTCCTCTCTGTCTCTCCTCCTCTCTGTTTCTCCTCCTCTCTGTTTCTCCTCCTCTCTGTTTCTCCTCTCTGTTTCTCCTCCTCTCTGTTTCTCCTCTCTGTTTCTCCTCCTCTCTGTCTCTCCTCCTCTCTGTTTCTCCTCCTCTCTGTTTCTCCTCCTCTCTGTTTCTCCTCTCTGTTTCTCCTCCTCTCTGTTTCTCCTCTCTGTTTCTCCTCCTCTCTGTCTCTCCTCCTCTCTGTTTCTCCTCCTCTCTGTTTCTCCTCCTCTCTGTTTCTCCTCTCTGTTTCTCCTCCTCTCTGTTTCTCCTCCTCTCTGTTTCTCCTCCTCTCTGTTTCTCCTCTCTGTTTCTCCTCCTCTCTGTTTCTCCTCCTCTCTGTTTCTCCTCTCTGTTTCTCCTCTCTGTTTCTCCTCCTCTCTGTCTCTCCTCCTCTCTGTTTCTCTTCCTCTCTGTTTCTCCTCCTCTCTGTTTCTCCTCTCTGTCTCTCCTCCTCTCTGTTTCTCCTCCTCTCTGTTTCTCCTCCTCTCTGTTTCTCCTCTCTGTTTCTCCTCTCTGTTTCTCCTCCTCTCTGTCTCTCCTCCTCTCTGTTTCTCCTCCTCTCTGTTTCTCCTCCTCTCTGTTTCTCCTCTCTGTTTCTCCTCTCTGTTTCTCCTCCTCTCTGTTTCTCCTCCTCTCTGTTTCTCCTCCTCTCTGTTTCTCCTCCTCTCTGTTTCTCCTCCTCTCTGTTTCTCCTCCTCTCTGTTTCTCCTCTCTGGTTCTCCTCCTCTCTGTTTCTCTTCCTCTCTGTTTCTCCTCCTCTCTGTCTCTCCTCCTCTCTGTTTCTCCTCCTCTCTGTTTCTCCTCCTCTCTGTTTCTCCTCTCTGTTTCTCCTCCTCTCTGTTTCTCCTCCTCTCTGTTTCTCCTCTCTGTTTCTCCTCCTCTCTGTTTCTCCTCTCTGTTTCTCCTCCTCTCTGTTTCTCCTCCTCTCTGTTTCTCCTCCTCTCTGTTTCTCCTCCTCTCTGTTTCTCCTCCTCTCTGTTTCTCCTCTCTGGTTCTCCTCCTCTCTGTTTCTCTTCCTCTCTGTCTCTCCTCCTCTCTGGTTCTCCTCCTCTCTGTCTCTCCTCCTCTCTGTTTCTCCTCTCTGTTTCTCCTCTCTGTTTCTCCTCCTCTCTGTCTCTCCTCCTCTCTGTTTCTCCTCCTCTCTGTTTCTCCTCCTCTCTGTTTCTCCTCTCTGTTTCTCCTCCTCTCTGTTTCTCCTCCTCTCTGTTTCTCCTCCTCTCTGTTTCTCCTCCTCTCTGTCTCTCCTCCTCTCTGTTTCTCCTCTCTGTTTCTCCTCCTCTCTGTTTCTCCTCCTCTCTGTTTCTCCTCTCTGTTTCTCCTCCTCTCTGTTTCTCCTCCTCTCTGTTTCTCCTCCTCTCTGTTTCTCCTCCTCTCTGTTTCTCCTCCTCTCTGTTTCTCCTCTCTGTTTCTCCTCCTCTCTGTTTCTCCTCTCTGTTTCTCCTCCTCTCTGTTTCTCCTCTCTGTTTCTCCTCCTCTCTGTTTCTCCTCCTCTCTGTTTCTCCTCTCTGTTTCTCCTCCTCTCTGTTTCTCCTCCTCTCTGTTTCTCCTCCTCTCTGTTTCTCCTCTCTGTTTCTCCTCCTCTCTGTTTCTCCTCCTCTCTGTTTCTCCTCCTCTCTGTTTCTCCTCCTCTCTGTTTCTCCTCTCTGTTTCTCCTCCTCTCTGTTTCTCCTCTCTGTTTCTCCTCTCTGTTTCTCCTCCTCTCTGTTTCTCCTCCTCTCTGTTTCTCCTCCTCTCTGTCTCTCCTCCTCTCTGTTTCTCCTCCTCTCTGTCTCTCCTCCTCTCTGTTTCTCCTCCTCTCTGTTTCTCCTCTCTGTTTCTCTTCCTCTCTGTTTCTCCTCTCTGTTTCTCTTCCTCTCTGTCTCTCCTCCTCTCTGTTTCTCCTCCTCTCTGTCTCTCCTCCTCTCTCTGTTTCTCCTCCTCTCTGTCTCTCCTCCTCTCTGTTTCTCTTCCTCTCTGTCTCTCCTCTCTGTTTCTCCTCCTCTCTGTCTCTCCTCCTCTCTGTTTCTCCTCCTCTCTGTCTCTCCTCCTCTCTGTCTCTCCTCCTCTCTGTTTCTCCTCCTCTCTGTTTCTCTTCCTCTCTGTCTCTCCTCTCTGTTTCTCCTCCTCTCTGTTTCTCCTCCTCTCTGTTTCTCCTCCTCTCTGTTTCTCCTCCTCTCTGTCTCTCCTCCTCTCTGTTTCTCCTCCTCTCTGTTTCTCCTCTCTGTTTCTCCTCCTCTCTGTCTCTCCTCCTCGTGCTCCTGCAGGTTTATCGTCCCCTCCTCCTCTCGGTGTTGTTCACGGCTCTTTCCTTCTCCAGCTGCTGTTTGGGTGAACTCTGTCAGACTGTGTGAAAACAGGAGCTACTGCAGGAGGAGGAGGAGGCAGGGGCGGTCTGACTGATTGTAGGGTCCCCTGAGCCCCCCCCCCCCCACACACACACACACACACACATGCTCACTAACCCTTTGAGCTGACACACAGCCTGAGTTGTCTAAATGTTGTCGTGTTGATGCTGGACTGTGATAAGAATATTACTCTGCAGATATGTGCAGCCTTGTTGTTTAAAGAACATGCATGGAGAAGTTATGGATGTGTGAGTGAGTCGCTCGCCTCGCTGTGAAACAGTCAACACACCATCGGAGGTTTCAGTTCAGGCTTCCCTCACTTCAAACCATCGCCTTCACTTTCCCACACCGTAAGGTTGCTGCTTCAGCCCGACACTGTGCTGACAGGTTTTGTCGTTCTTAATGCTACATGAAGTTTGATGTGTTCACAGTATCACAGGATATGAACGCCATCAACTCCGCTCGCTCATGGTGAGTTTTTTTGAAATATTTCTGCGTTCACACATCGACTCATCCTGATTTCTTGTGGATGTTTTTTGGGGTGCTGGAAGAACAAAGTGCGGGTAAAGTCGGGGTGATAAGTTGGGCCTTCTGCGTCCTCACATTCAGCTCACCCTGAAAACCTTTCAGGACATTTTCAGGAGTAAAACCAGGAGGAGGCGCTCTAAACTACACGAGCTCATTATCAAGTTTTTATTCTAAACTACGTAACTTCAGGTAGATTTGATGTCATCATAACAACCAGTAAGTAAACAGGCAGAGGAGGAAGAGGAGGAGGCAGAGGAGGACGAGGAAGAAGCGGAGGAGGAGGCGGAGGAGGAAGAAGAGGAGAAGGACAAGGAAGAAGAGGAGGAGGACGAGGAAGTAGAGGACGAGGAGGAAGAAGAAAAGGAGGCAGAGGAGGACGAGGAAGAAGAGGACGAGGAGGACGAGGAAGTAGAGGAGGTAGAGGACGAGGAGGAGGAAGAAAAGGAGACAGAGGAAGACAAGGAAGAAGCGGAGGAGGAAGAAGAGGAGGAGGAGAAGAACAAGGAAGAAGAGGAGGAGGACGAGGAGGCAGAGGACGAGGAGGAAGAAGAAAAGGAGACAGAGGAAGACAAGGAAGAAGCGGAGGAGGAAGAAGAGGAGGAGGAGAAGAACAAGGAAGAAGAGGAGGAGGACGAGGAGGCAGAGGACGAGGAGGAAGAAGAAAAGGAGGCAGAGGAGGACGAGGAAGAAGAGGACGAGGAGGACGAGGAAGTAGAGGAGGTAGAGGACGAGGAGGAGGAAGAAAAGGAGACAGAGGAAGACAAGGAAGAAGCGGAGGAGGAAGAAGAGGAGGAGGAGGAGAAGAACAAGGAAGAAGAGGAGGAGGACGAGGAGGCAGAGGACGAGGAGGAAGAAGAAAAGGAGGCAGAGGAGGACGAGGAAGAAGCGGAGGAGGAGGCGGAGGAGGAAGAAGAGGAGGTAGAGGAGGAGGAGAAGGCAGAGAATGAAGAGGAGGCGGAGGAGATGGACGAGGAAGAAGAGGACGAGGAGGAGGACAAGGAAGTAGAGGAGGCAGAAGACGAGGAGGAGGAAGAAAAGGAGACAGAGGAGGACGAGGGAGAAGTGGAGGAGGAGGATAAAGAAGAGGGGGAGGAGGAGAGGACGAGGAAGAAGAGGAAGGAGTGGAGGAAGAGGAGGAGGAAGAAGAGAAGGCAGAGGAGGAGGAAGTAGAGGAGGTGGAGGAGGAGGAGAAAGAAGAGGAGGAGGAGGAGGCAGAGGCTCGTCAGTTTGTACTTCTGTTAAACACCAACATGTTTCTTTAGTTATTAAAACACAAGAACATGTGAACATCAGACAAACACGCAGCGGAGAGCGAGGGATAAATACAGTCATGTAATATCACATGGTGGGCAGCAGAGGGCGCTCTCAGTCTTCAGACAACAAAAGGTCAAGTGTACAGAAACAGCCTGTGACCATGAGAAGAAGAAGCTGTGTCTGTAAACTGACGTGTTCCTGCTTTGACATCAGACAGTGAAACAACTGAAACATGATTTTATAATCTTTATTCATCATCAGGGTTTTTTATCTTTTTGAGGCGTCTGCACACGCCTGTCCCTCCTCACCTGAGCTGACTCACACTCTCAGGATTATGATGTCACAGTTTGAATACAGAGACACACCTAATGAGAGGAGAGGATCATCGGCTTTCAGCAGATATATGTTAGACATTAATCATTAAAACCTTTCATTATTTTGAAACTGTTCAGATTCACAGCTCGCACTCAGTTTGTTCTTCATTTGAATGTTTGATTATAATCTCTGGTCTGAACAGAGACACGAGGCGGCTCTCTGACGCTCAGGAGGCATTTAATGAGGGCGAGCAGACGATGATACGGTGGCCCTGAAGGTCCACGCCACATATATTTCATTATTGTAAAAATAACATTTCAAATAAACGTAAAGATATTTCAAGAAAAATGGTTGACCATCTATGAAAATATTTCAACTTCTACGACAATTTTTGAACTTCTGCGAAAACTGTTTGAGAGAGAGAGTTAACGTGAGCTGTTGATGTTTCAGTCTGCAGAGTGAAGCGACCCAGAGGTCATCAGACTCTCATTCTCTCTGACTGTCTGTGGGTCTTCTTCATCTGTCTGACAGCAGAGAGGAAGAAGAGTGCAGGAGCTTTCAAAATAAAAGAGCAGATTTAAGTGCGACAGGTTTTTTCAGAATCAGAAACAGAATTGGGTTTTATTGCCAAGTACATTTACACATACAAGGAATGTGACTTGGTGTATTGGTGCAGAACATTTAACAAAGGAGATAAAACAGAACTAGCAAAAACTTAAAGGCAGGGTTGGTCATTTCCTCCAGATCCACTTTTTAAGATTCTGGTTGAAATTGTCTTTAGGTCCTGACAGAAATTAATAACTCATGTGCTCTGAAAAAGAAACAAACAAAATCCATCATCTGTAGCAGTTGTAAACACGTAAAAACTTCGACCAATGTCTGCACTCGGTTCGAGTTTTATGAACCAATCATTCCACCCTGTCTCCCTGCTCGTATGCGTGCACGAGCCCACACTCAAAGCATGAGCTGAGGTCCGCTTCTGGACCAACGGTGCTAGTGCATGTAAGTGAGGGGCGTGGCTTTTGAGGGAGCACAGAGGGGAGGGGGTGGGTGAAGACGGAGCACGGAGGGAATGCTACTTTAAAAATCATGCTAGTTTTTGAAATTGACCAACCCTGCCTTTAAATAATAAAATATATGAAGCAATTACAAAAATATAAAACAGAATTTAAAAATGTCAAATATAAAAAATAATAAAAAACACAAAATGTACAAAAGGTGCAAAAATGTGTTGAATTCCTCCTGGAAAAACACAATGATTCCAGAGATAAATACCCCTAATGCTAAGAATAATGTCTATAACAATGAGCAGCTGCCACCTGTCACTCAAAGAGGCCACGCCCCCTAATTCTACATCACTTTTAGCCGTAATATAATGTACACAGGTGAGTTGTATAAACATTCAGCCCGTACAGTTGAAGAGAGAAATGACCTCTAGAGACCCAAACTGTTTTTATACCAGACTGTAAACATGTTTATTTTAACATGGAGCTCTATGAGGACTGACTCACTGCAGGAGACAGACTCTAGTGGACACTGGAGGAACTGCAGCTGTAAAGTTGGACATTTTAACATGGGGCTCTATGAGGACTGACTCACTGCAGGAGACAGACTCTAGTGGACACTGGAGGAACTGCAGCTGTAAAGTTGGACATTTTAACATGGGGCTCTATGAGGACTGACTCACTGCAGGAGACAGACTCTAGTGGACACTGGAGGAACTGCAGCTGTAAAGTTGGACATTTTAACATGGGGCTCTATGAGGACTGACTCACTGCAGGAGACAGACTCTAGTGGACACTGGAGGAACTGCAGCTGTAAAGTTAGACATTTTAACATGGGGCTCTATGAGGACTGACTCACTGCAGGAGACAGACTCTAGTGGACACTGGAGGAACTGCAGCTGTAAAGTTGGACATTTTAACATGGGGCTCTATGAGGACTGACTCACTGCAGGAGACAGACTCTAGTGGACACTGGAGGAACTGCAGCTCTAAAGTTGGACATTTTAACATGGGGCTCTATGGGGACTGATTCACTGCAGGAGACAGACTCTAGTGGACACTGGAGGAACTGCAGCTGTAAAGTTGGACATTTTAACATGGGGCTCTATGGGGACTGACTCACTGCAGGAGACAGACTCTAGTGGACACTGGAGGAACTGCAGCTGTAAAGTTGGACATTTTAACATGGGGCTCTATGAGGACTGACTCACTGCAGGAGACAGACTCTAGTGGACACTGGAGGAACTGCAGCTGTAAAGTTGGACATTTTAACATGGGGCTCTATGAGGACTGACTCACTGCAGGAGACAGACTCTAGTGGACACTGGAGGAACTGCAGCTGTAAAGTTGGACATTTTAACATGGGGCTCTATGAGGACTGACTCACTGCAGGAGACAGACTCTAGTGGACACTGGAGGAACTGCAGCTATAAAGTTGGACATTTTAACATGGGGCTCTATGAGGACTGACTCACTGCAGGAGACAGACTCTAGTGGACACTGGAGGAACTGCAGCTGTAAAGTTGGACATTTTAACATGGGGCTCTATGGGGACTGACTCACTGCAGGAGACAGACTCTAGTGGACACTGGAGGAACTGCAGCTGTAAAGTTGGACATTTTAACATGGGGCTCTATGGGGACTGACTCACTGCAGGAGACAGACTCTAGTGGACACTGGAGGAACTGCAGCTGTAAAGTTGGACATTTTAACATGGGGCTCTATGGGGACTGACTCACTGCAGGAGACAGACTCTAGTGGACACTGGAGGAACTGCAGCTGTAAAGTTGGACATTTTAACATGGGGCTCTATGGGGACTGACTCACTGCAGGAGACAGACTCTAGTGGACACTGGAGGAACTGCAGCTATAAAGTTGGACATTTTAACATGGGGCTCTATGAGGACTGACTCACTGCAGGAGACAGACTCTAGTGGACACTGGAGGAACTGCAGCTGTATAGTTGGACATTTTAACATGGGCTCTATGAGGACTGACTCACTGCAGGAGACAGACTCTAGTGGACACTGGAGGAACTGCAGCTGTAAAGTTGGACATTTTAACATGGGGCTCTATGGGGACTGACTCACTGCAGGAGACAGACTCTAGTGGAAACTGGAGGAACTGCAGCTGTAAAGTTGGACATTTTAAAATGGGCTCTATGGGGACTGACTCACTGCAGGAGACAGACTCTAGTGGACACTGGAGGAACTGCAGCTGTAAAGTTGGACATTTTAACATGGGGCTCTATGAGGACTGACTCACTGCAGGAGACAGACTCTAGTGGACACTGGAGGAACTGCAGCTGTAAAGTTGGACATTTTAAAATGGGCTCTATGGGGACTGACTCACTGCAGGAGACAGACTCTAGTGGACACTGGAGGAACTGCAGCTGTAAAGTTGGACATTTTAACATGGGGCTCTATGAGGACTGACTCACTGCAGGAGACAGACTCTAGTGGACACTGGAGGAACTGCAGCTGTAAAGTTGGACATTTTAACATGGGGCTCTATGGGGACTGACTCACTGCAGGAGACAGACTCTAGTGGACACTGGAGGAACTGCAGCTGTAAAGTTGGACATTTTAACATGGGGCTCTATGAGGACTGACTCACTGCAGGAGACAGACTCTAGTGGACACTGGAGGAACTGCAGCTGTAAAGTTGGACATTTTAACATGGAGCTCTATGAGGACTGACTCACTGCAGGAGACAGACTCTAGTGGACACTGGGGGAACTGCAGCTGTAAAGTTGGACATTTTAACATGGGGCTCTATGAGGACTGACTCACTGCAGGAGACAGACTCTAGTGGACACTGGGGGAACTGCAGCTGTAAAGTTGGACATTTTAACATGGGGCTCTATGAGGACTGACTCACTGCAGGAGACAGACTCTAGTGGACACTGGAGGAACTGCAGCTGTAAAGTTGGACATTTTAACATGGAGCTCTATGGGGACTGACTCACTGCAGGAGACAGACTCTAGTGGACACTGGAGGAACTGCAGCTGTAAAGTTGGACATTTTAACATGGGGCTCTATGAGGACTGACTCACTGCAGGAGACAGACTCTAGTGGACACTGGAGGAACTGCAGCTGTAAAGTTGAACATTTTAACATGGGGCTCTATGGGGACTGACTCACTGCAGGAGACAGACTCTAGTGGACACTGGAGGAACTGCAGTTTTTCCACACTTTAGCCTTGGTTTACATTTCTTTCATGTTGCTGCTTGGGAAAATATGCACATAAGAGTTGATTTGGCGGCTGAAGGCTCTGGCTTTTATTTTGAAAGAGCTACCCGGAAGCTTAGTGTGTGTTGGTCTCGCGAACCTGACAGTCTGGATGTGGCCGCAGAGAAACGGAGATCAGCCTCATTTCTGCGGATTTTCTGGTTCTGCTGAAGAAGCTGCTGCTGGATCCAGATCATCCTGAGAGGAGAGTCCGAAACGAACCGAGCCGAGCCGAACCGAACAGGAATACAGACAGACAGACAGACAGACAGACAGACAGACGGACAGACGGGCAGAGGGGGAGAGGGGGAGACAGGGAGACAGGGAGACAGACAGGCTGTTTCATCTCCTCCTGCGAGGAGCCGGCCGGAGACATCCTCCCGGTAAGAACCGCTTTTACACACACACACGCACACTGTTACCGTGTGTGTTTGTGTGCGTGTGCGTGTCTGTCTGTCTGTGTGTGTGTGTGTGTGTGTGTGTGTGTGTGCCACTCCCTTCCATCCTCAGCTCGTCAGTGGCTCTACCTGCAGACAGACAGACAGGTGACCACGAGCTCGACCAGCTGATTCTCTCTGTTCTGTATTCTTTATATGATATTTGTACGTTTTATATGATGTGTGATGTCAGCGCAGGTGTGTCTCAGGTGTGTTACAGACACACACACACACACACACGCACGCGCGCATCATGAAGGTCACACGTGATTATTACAGCTGATTGTGAGATGAATCTGTTCGGTGTGTTGACGTCATTTTGTTGTAAATGAATCAGCTGATCAGAGAATGTGGGTCAATAATCTGTTCGGATCAATATGAATATTTTATTTTTATTACAGGATCAAAAAACAACAATCTGTGATTGGATCATTTCATGTTTTTCTATCA
This sequence comes from Tautogolabrus adspersus, assembly GCA_020745685.1. Taxonomy (NCBI): domain Eukaryota; kingdom Metazoa; phylum Chordata; class Actinopteri; order Labriformes; family Labridae; genus Tautogolabrus; species Tautogolabrus adspersus. Next base: position 29,155,455 of record CM036548.1, on the reverse strand, counting down.
GTGAACTAAGATGATTGGATGAGCAGCCCTGAAGGAATAATGGAGACACGTGATGATCTAAGAACATTATAAAGATATTAAAGCTTCATGATGATCTTCACATGAACACGTGACTCTCCCTGAGAGGGTTCCACATGTTTACATATATGTCATAAAGCATACAGATGTTTATCTTGTAACCTACGGAGGCCGACACGTGCAAACGCTCGCCAACGACAACGACCATGGCGATAAAAATGTTGCTTTAAAGTGCTGTGATTGAAACGTTTAATCTGTAGAATATGATGATGACGATGTTTACACTCAAATATGTAAATGAAGCTCTATATGTTTATTTGGAGTTCTTACATTACC
>CM036548.1:29142601-29145101 GCA_020745685.1 Tautogolabrus adspersus | reverse complement strand
ACTTCACAGCAGCAGGTCTGACACTCTGTGACTGTTTAGCATTCATAAGAGTGACAGCCTGGGGGAAGAAACTGAGGTTACCGGTACTTCACAGCAGCAGGTCTGACACTCTGTGACTGTTTAGCGTTCATCAGAGTGACAGTCTGGGGGAAGAAACTAAGGTTACCGGTACTTCAAAGCAGCAGGTCTGACACTCTGTGACTGTTTAGCGTTCATCAGAGTGACAGCCTGGGGGAAGAAACTAAGGTTACCGGTACTTCAAAGCAGCAGGTCTGACACTCTGTGACTGTTTAGCGTTCATCAGAGTGACAGTCTGGGGGAAGAAACTGTTCTTATGACGGGTTGTTTTGGCGTACAATGATCTGTAACGCCTGCTGGAGGGGAGGAGTTTGAACAGTTTGTGTCCGGGGTGTGAGGGGTCTGCAGTGATGTTACCTGCCCGTTTCCTGGCCCTGGACCGGTATAAGTCCTGGATGGGGGGCAGGTCAACACTGATCTTTTCTGCAGTCCTGATGGTCCGTTGCAGTCTGTGTCTGTCCAGTTTAGTTGCAGATCCAAACCAGACAGTGATGGAGGTGCAGAGAACAGACTGGATGATGGAGGTGTAAAACATGATCAGCAGCTCCTGGGGCAGGTTGAACTTCCTGAGCTGACGCAGGAAGTACATCCTCTGCTGGGCCTTTTTCCTTAAAGTGTCTATGTGGGAGGTCCACTTCAGGTCCCGTGAGATTGTGGATCCCAGGAACCTGAAAGAGTCCACAGTAGACACTGTGCTGTTCAGAATGGTGAGGGGGGGGGTGAGGGGGGGCTTCTCCTGAAGTCCACTGTCATCTCCACAGTCTTGAGCGGGTTCAGCTCCAGATGGTTCTGACTGCACCAGAGAGCCAACTGTTCCACCTCCCGTCTGTAGGCAGACTCGTCACCGTCCTGGATGAGTCCGATGACGGTGGTGTCGTCTGCGAACTTCAGGAGTTTCACAGAAGGGTCCCCTGAGGTGCAGTCATTGGTGAAGAGGGAGAAGAGCAGTGGGGAGAGAACACACCCCTGGGGGGCGCCAGTGCTGATTGTCCGGGTGCTGGATGTGATGCTCCCCAGCCTCACCTGCTGCCTCCTGTCAGTCAGGAAGTTGGTGATCCACTGACAGGTGGAGGCAGGCACAGTGAGCTGGGTGAGTTTCTGGTGAAGAATATCCGGGATGATGGTGTTGAATGCCGAGCTGAAGTCCACAATCAGGATCCTAGCGTAGGTCCCTGGGGAGTCGAGGTGATGCAGGATGTAGTTCAGTCCCATGTTGACTGCATTCTCCACCGACCTGTTTGCCCGATAGGCAAACTGCAGGGGGTCCAGCAGGGGGCCTGTGATGTCCTTCAGGTGGCTCAACACCAGTCTCTCAAAGGACTTCATGACCACAGACGTCAGGGCGACGGGCCTGTAGTCGTTGAGTCCTGTGATGGCAGGTTTCTTTGGGACTGGGATGATGGTGGAGCTTTTGAAGCAGGAGGGCACTTCACACAGCTCCAGTGATGAGTTGAAGATCTGCGTGAAGATGGGGGCCAGCTGCTCAGCACAGGCTCTCAGGCAGGAGGGGGACACGCCGTCTGGTCCTGGAGCCTTTCTGATCTTTTGTTTCTTGAAGAGCTGGCACACATCCTTTTCACAGATCGTCAGTGCAGGTGGGGGGTCAGAGGGGAAGGGGGAGGGGGTTGTGGGGGGAGCAGGTAGGGCAGAGTCTGAGTGTGATGTTTATGGGCTGGGGGGTGGGTTTGAAAACCTGCAGTAAAAGGTGTTGAGGTCGTCAGCCAGTCTATTGTTACCTGCAGGGTGGGGGGAGGGTTTCCTGTAGTTGGTGACCTCTCGCAGGCCTTTCCAAACTGCTGAAGGGTCGTTAGCTGAGAAGCTTTGTTTTAGCTTCTCAGTGTAGCTCCTCTTCGCTATGTTGATTGCCTTCGTCAGTTTGTTCCTGGCCTGCTTGAACAGGTCCCAGTCCCCACTCCTGTAGGCTTCCTCCTTGGCCTGACGCAGCTTCCTGAGTTGAGGTGTAAACCATTGCTTGTTGTTGTTGTATGTGCAGAAGGTCCTGGACTGCACACACATGTCCTCACAGAAGCTGATGTATGATGTCACAGTGTCAGTGAGTTCGTCGAGATTTGCTGATGCAGCTTCAAAAACAGTCCAATCAGTGCAATCAAAGCAGGCCTGTAACTCCTGCTTTGACTCCTCTGTCCATTTCTTTACAGTCCTCACTACAGGCTTAGCAGTTTTTAACTTCTGCCTGTAGGTCGGGATGAGATGAATCAGACAGTGATCAGAGAGTCCCAAAGCTGCACGGGGAACAGAGCGATATGAATCCTTTATTACTGTGTAGCAGTGGTCCAGTGTGTTAGCTCCCCTGGTGGGGCACTTAATATGCTGTCTGTATTTAGGAAGTTTGTGGGTTAGATTTGCTCTGTTAAAATCCCCTAGAAAGATGAGAAGGGAGTCCACTCCACATCTGCAATCT
>CM036548.1:29107601-29140101 GCA_020745685.1 Tautogolabrus adspersus | reverse complement strand
ACTGAGCTCTACAGAGGAGGTAATCCTCTTCATCAGAGATCATGAAGACTAAACGGGTTGCCTCTTAAAAACAGAAATCATGTTTCATCTTTGATTATAAATGATGACTTCACGATGATGTAGTGATTTATCATGTGTACTAACTCCTCTCAGATCAGTACAAACCCCCCCGTGGCTCACAGAGACGTGACCAGCAGGAACGTTTTGGTCCGGGCCGATCTCTCCTGCGTCCTTGCTGACTTCGGCCTGTCCATGAAGCTGACAGGAAGCCGGCCCTGTCGTCCTGGAGACGACGACACCATGGCAATATCTGAGGTCAGGTCATGTGACTGTGTCAGGTGGATTATTCTATTGATCGGTTGTCTCGAAAAGAAGTGAAGCTTTAAATAATAAGCGTCAGATGCTCAGTCATATATTAAAACAACGTTGGCGCAGTGGTACTTCACAGTCCCAGGTTGGAAAATACTGACGTTTCTTAAGTACTTCTGGCGTCTCAGAAAGAACCAAACGTGACGTCTATGTCTCTTACAGACAGACAGAGAGCACCTTGTCAAAACATCGGAAACATATTTATGCAATTTAGTCATTGTGCGGGAGTTTGCCTGCAATTATTGGGATTAAAATCAGCAACTTAGTCAATATGGTGTGTCTTGGACTTTAAAAAAGGTATGTGTGTGTGTGGGCTTGCTTGTATGTGTGTGTGTGTGTGTGTGTGTGTGTGTGTGTGTGTGTGCAGGTGGGGACGGTGCGGTACATGGCTCCGGAGGTTCTGGGCGGAGCTCTGAACCTGAGGGACTGTGAGTCGGCGCTGAAGCAGGTGGATGTTTACGCTCTGGGTCTGCTCTACTGGGAGAGCTTCAGGAGGTGCTCACACCTGTTCCCAGGTAACCACTCACTTACCTTCAAACTTCTAATAATAGCCTGGGCTTTTAATGACTATAGTCTATGAAATGAGTCGCCCGCCGTTATTTGGGACAGACGGTTCTTTAATTTTTTAAACTAAACTCATGCACAGCAAAAGTGGGAAAGATTATAAAGCTGTTAATGAACCCCAGAAATAATATGATACCGATGAATTCATTAAATAACTAATCACTCATTTGATTTTGCTTTGTAAGACAGCATGCAAACAAAATAGCAGAAGACATATTAATGTGACTGCTTTGTGTGTTCTCAGGTGAACCAGTACCTGAGTACCAGCTGGCGTTCCAGTCAGAGCTCGGGAATCATCCAAGCTTCGAGGAGATGCAGATACTCGTTGCCAGAGAGAAATACAGACCCAGATTCCCTGAAGCCTGGAAGGAGAACAGTCTGGTGGGTCTGGTTGCTCACTGCCTGTCTTTTTGTTTAACCATTTCAACCATCTATTTATTATTCCGCATCATCATTTCTGGACGGGATGCTACAAAGCGAATCATTTATGGCTGCAGTACAGGAAAGACTTTAACAGTCTTTCTAATAACAGTACCCTGACTGTGAGTGTGTGCGTGGTTTTAGGCGTTGCGTTCCCTCAAAGAGACGATGGAGGACTGCTGGGATCAGGACGCTGAAGCTCGACTCACCGCTCAGTGTGCAGAAGAGAGACTGGCTGAACTCATACTGCTGAGTACACACACTGCAGTACACAACTACAGGTACACACACTGCAGTACACAACCACAGGTATACACACTGCAGTACACAACCACAGGTACACACACTGCAGTACACAACCACAGGTACACACACTGCAGTACACAACTACAGGTACACACACTGCAGTACACAACCACAGGTACACACACTGCAGTACACAACCACAGGTACACACACTGCAGTACACAACCACAGGTACACACACTGCAGTACACAACCACAGGTATACACACTGCAGTACACAACCACAGGTACACACACTGCAGTACACAACCACAGGTACACACACTGCAGTGCACAACTACAGGTATACACACTGCAGAACACAACCACAGGTACACACACTGCAGTACACAACCACAGGTACACACACTGCAGTGCACAACTACAGGTACACACACTGCAGAACACAACCACAGGTATACACACTGCAGTACACAACCACAGGTACACACACTGCAGTACACAACCACAGGTACACACACTGCAGTGCACAACTACAGGTATACACACTGCAGAACACAACCACAGGTATACACACTGCAGTACACAACCACAGGTACACACACTGCAGTACACAACCACAGGTACACACACTGCAGTGCACAACTACAGGTATACACACTGCAGTACACAACCACAGGTACACACACTGCAGTACACAACCACAGGTACACACACTGCAGTACACAACTACAGGTATACACACTGCAGAACACAACCACAGTTACACAACCACAGGTACACACACTGCAGTACACAACCACAGGTATACACACTGCAGTACACAACCACAGGTACACACACTGCAGTACACAACTACAGGTATACACACTGCAGTACACAACCACAGGTACACACACTGCAGTACACAACCACAGGTACACACACTGCAGTACACAACCACAGGTATACACACTGCAGTACACAACCACAGGTACACACACTGCAGTACACAACCACAGGTACACACACTGCAGTACACAACCACAGGTACACACACTGCAGTACACAACCACAGGTACACACACTGCAGTACACAACCACAGGTACACACAAACTGCAGAACACAACCACAGGTACACACACTGCAGTACACAACTACAGGTATACACACTGCAGTACACAACCACAGGTACACACACTGCAGTACACAACCACAGGTACACACACTGCAGTACACAACCACAGGTATACACACTGCAGTACACAACCACAGGTACACACACTGCAGTACACAACCACAGGTACACACACTGCAGTACACAACCACAGGTACACACACTGCAGTACACAACCACAGGTACACACACTGCAGTACACAACCACAGGTACACACAAACTGCAGAACACAACCACAGGTACACACACTGCAGTACACAACTACAGGTATACACACTGCAGTACACAACCACAGGTACACACACTGCAGTACACAACCACAGGTACACACACTGCAGTACACAACCACAGGTATACACACTGCAGTACACAACCACAGGTACACACACTGCAGTACACAACCACAGGTACACACACTGCAGTACACAACCACAGGTACACACACTGCAGTACACAACCACAGGTACACACACTGCAGTACACAACCACAGGTACACACAAACTGCAGAACACAACCACAGGTACACACACTGCAGTACACAACTACAGGTATACACACTGCAGTACACGACCACAGGTACACACACTGCAGTACACAACTACAGGTATACACACTGCAGTACACGACCACAGGTATACACAAACTGCAGAACAGAACCACTACACACACTTTAATACATAACTACAGGTTCACAGTGTTTTTTTCTGATTCTCTCTCTTCTTAGAAATCTGTCCCAAGGCTGCTGGCCCCCTCAGGTTGGCTCCTCCTCCTCGTACATTGAGGATGTCCAGGTAGGCGTGGTTAAGAATCTCCAGGGAGATGGCCAAGCAGCACTGGTAATCAAGACAACAACAAGTGGAGCAGAATGTTTTGAAAAGAACAGAAACTCCATCAACTACGAACGCCAACAGGCACAGGTATAAGAACAATGGTTGAAAATGTTAAATGAAACTGACACCTATGACTTTAACTCATCACTCCCTCTCTTCATGTGTTCGTCAAGAGTCAGGCTAGATCGTCCAATCAAGACATCAGAGTGCCGACCAACACTGCCCTGACATCTGCCACCCTCCTCTGCAGCATCTCTGAGTCTGAGCACAACGGTGAGTCGTTGTCAAAAGCTAAGGATTAAAGTGAAACTTGTGTTTGAAATCCCAATACATTATTCCCCTGTTTTAAAGTAGATTTGTCCTGTGAGAAGCTAAGACTGTGTTTCCAATGGCAACAGACTAACTAGCATTTCCTGCATCACATAAAGAATGGCCACTAGCTATACAGCTGTCTGCCTTTTACTAACAATCTAAAAAGCCAGTCTGGCCAGATATACTTTTGGCAAATCATTTAATTGTTGCATCTTTTTGCTGTTCCTTTACTGTTGACCTCCAGGTGGTGCTGTGCCCAGAGTCCCAGTCTGCCTGCAGCTGACAGAAGAAGACTTGGAGGCCAACAAACTCGACCCTAAAGAGGTATCTACTTTTAACGGTTTCATATCCACAGTGTAACGTTGGACCTGATAAGTCACCACGTGGTTAACATGTCCTCTGTCTGTGCAGGTTGATAAAAACCTGAGGGAAAGTTCCGATGAAAACTTGGTGGAGCATTCGCAGAAACAGTTTGGTTCAACAGAGCAACAAACTACCAACCTGCTGTACCGTCAGATGCTACCAACTGATGAGGTACAACAACTGGAGCTTCACACTAATAAGCTGTTTTTACTACTGATGAACTGACCACAGAGTGTTGGCCATTACAGCTTGTGAATTTAGAAACTGCCTCTTTGTTTCTGATAGGTGAACAATTCTGCGCGGACTACTCAGCGTGACTTGGGGGGTGTTAGTGGGGTGGACTCCCCTCTCTCCTCCTCCATCCACCCCCTCCCCAAACAGCAGAACCTGCCTCAGAGGCCCACCAGCCTCCACCTTCTACCAAAAACTAAGGAGACCCCCTCGGCCTCTTCTCGTTTGAAGCTGGCAAAGCTCAAGTCAAACAACAGACAGGTAAAAGGTTCTGACTGATCGTCCATTCATTTTCTTGAGATCTCTTCACCATTACCCCGACAGTGGCATTGGTAGATTAAGGTACTGAAGCCCTGTTTATATCTGGAGGTCTTACCAGATGAAAAAAATCTGACTGTCATTGCGTAAGTGTAGCTGGACCATTCTTGTTCTTGTGTTCCCTTTTAGCGCCTGACCCACCCTTTTTCGATTGCTGGCTCTTGGAGCTTGAAAATCTATTGATCCATGAAATCATTTGCATATGCCTCCTAAAGTTTAGGTCTGCCAATGGCTTATATAAGCTGTTTCTTATTAATAGTTACCTTAGTTACCACCGACACCCAAACAGCAGCGCCACCTTCATCAGACCCAGGTTCTGTTTATGCAACTAGCCAGATGGTTACAACACCAATAATACCGACCCAACCACATGCTCCTTATTGGCCCCAACAAATGTGTTGTTTTCTTGCATTACTAAAGCAGAACATAATGTGTTTCAGGTGGAAACAGGTGTTGCTAAAATGAACACAGTTACAGTTGCTTCTGCTGTGGAGCCCCACATGGTGACAACAGTAACAAACAACACCAGCACAAGGGCCAATGTTGCAACTGGGAACCACATAACGGTGGCCACCACTGGTTACAGCGCAGGTGTCCCCACCTTGGTGACTAATGGCATAGTAGGTGGAGGTCGAATCAATCCGGCAGGGCCACAGCTGGAGGAGGAAGACAAGACAGAGGGAGGGATAATAGTAGGAGATGTTAACCGTATGAACCTGCTCAACTCCAGTCCTGACGAACATGAACCACTGCTGAGGAGAGAACAGCCTCCTGCTGAGAGTGAACCCCCTCCTCATCTGCATCATCAGCAGGCACGAGCTGGACACATCCTGTCAGGGCGAGGCTCAAACTCCAACAACAACAACAATACAAATGCCCTACGATCAGACATCAAGATCCAGGGTGTTCAGCTTGAATCTGAAGAAATAATTGGACCAGAGATCAGCAAGGGTTGGACAATCAACAAACCAGAACCTGAGCTTCACCAGCAGATTGGTGTATACCTTCCAGTGTCTCCAGTTATAAATCTGGATAATAAGGCTCTGCTTTCTAGTCCACCAGAAGTGATACCAGGCTGCAGGGATCAATGTTCTGGCTCACCACCAAGCTTGGCAAAATCTTCAGAAGTGCTTGTCCAAGAGGTCCCAGAAATGCTAGCTTCACAAGCACAGGACCAGGTTATCATAACCTCAACCTCATCTATAAGAGATCAATTTGTAGAGGCCTTAGCCATGGCTCCAGGAATTCAAGATTTGAAAACTCCATCCTCAGGTCCAGAAGTTCCAGTCTTGAATCCAAACGTTTCATCTTTAGAGATTCAGGACCCACAAATACCTGAATCTCAGTCACTGGAACCTCAAGATTCAGAGAGTACATCTCTTGCAAAAGCTAAATTAAAGCTACAATTATCCGCCCCGGGTTTACAGTCTCCAGTTCTGCTGCGGAACCACATTGGGCCAGCAAAAGCAAAGAGGCCTGTGCGACCCTGTTCACTGGATTTGTCCACAACCTGCATGTCCTCAGGTAAGTCAAGATTAAATGTAAGGTTAATTGTTTTTAGAAAAGTTCTTTTCAGTGACTTTATGTTATCATTCAGGCATAAATAATTACTTCTGTCACATGTACTGGGTCCTAAAGGAAACATTGTTAGTCAGTTGATGGAGTTTTGAAGTCTTTCTGGCAGATCTCTTGGATGTAGAGAGACCTTGATGCTTGATGATCCTTTTAGCTTATCTCACTATTACAGAAAGGTCTAACCCCCACTTAACAGGGGATAAGTGGGGCTGGAGAAGCTAGCTTGCTTGATCTACAAAGAGGCTTCAAAATCATGAGGACTCATTTTCTCAGGCCAAAAATGTTCAGTTGGAATTGCAATAGTCAGTTTATTCCATCGCAAAAGAAAAGTACAAACTCACAGATACTTTGGATAGAGTCCTTTGGTGACCAACAAAGTTTTCGCTGGTGACTTTTTGGGGAAGGGTTAGGGTTATAGGAATCCAAAGTAGAGGATGTCATAATAGCCTTTTGGAGCATGGTCTGCAGATAGCTTTAAGAGTGCTTTGTGCTATGTCTCTATGTTCCCTGCACAAACATGCAGAGATCAAGCTTGCCAACTTGTTGGGCTGTTAAGGCTGGCTAGTCATTTCTGGTTCGCTTTCATGAAAGCAGTTTTCCAGCCAGTATAGGACACTAACTGGCCCCAAGAGTAGTCGGTACATCTGCGAGAATCAGGTAGCGTTTTTTACCAAGGACAATCAAATACATTTTTCCGTCTGACCTGACAGTTGGCACCAGTGCAACAAGTAGGACAGGTAAAAAACTCCCATTCAGCGGTATGCAAATCTCCAGAAATGGCAGAAGCCCTAAAAGAAATATGGTATTTATAACACTTAAACATGTTGTGTTTTCATGAATTAAATCCTCAAGATGTGTGAATGCACCCATCTGCTCAACAAATGTTTTCCTCTTCCCCTCATCAGATGATGTTTCTCTGACAGACGACGGCAGTCTGAGCGCTTCAGGAGAGAAAATAAAACGCCGTGTAAAGACTCCATATACCCTGAAAAAATGGCGTCCTGCCTCATGGGTCGTACCCACGGATACAGCCTTTGACCCGGACTTCGAGTTCAACACCAGTGGCAGTAGCAGCATTCAGACCCACTTTTCTTCTGGTCCTCTGAGAGCTGGAAGCTTTGGCATCCCTAAAATCAACCAGTCAAAATCAAGCATGGCTGTCTTTTTGGTTGGAGGTGGAGCCACGGCGACCACAACCTCTGAGCCCGATGAAATGACCTGTTTCTAAAACTGTGGGATTCGTGTTTCCTTTTTTTTACTTTATTGTTTTCCTTTCTTTCTAAAATCCCTGTTGTGGAAAATAAGGACTGTCTGCTGCCCCCTTTAAGCTCCCCAACAGAATCTGGACCTTACCCTGGATAAAAAGCAACGAGTGAACAACAGTGACGCTGCAGCACTGAAGTTTATGACAGAAGTCATGGGCTATGAAATCAATCAAACTGTAGGGACAGTTTATACATTTCAAAACAACAATTGGAGTTTGGATTGCTGGTTGTATTGACTTTGTCTTGATTCAGTTTGACACTTTAAGGAGGTTTGCCACAGATAGGACCACTCCTTTGAACATTCGTCATCGAGCTTTGAGGCTCATGTCCACAATGTCAAAAATATATATTTCCATTGTTTCAAAGTGAGAAGACTTCTTCTACATGGCTTCTGTTGCGTCTGGTCTTCTGGCTCGTGAATTGGCTGGTTCTTTTTCTTACCTTGGTAGCAACATCTTGGCCCTTAAAAACACCTGAAAATCAAGTTAGCGTGAAGCTTATGAATCTTGATTGGTGTTTTGGTGAAGGAGGTTCATATCTGTAGACCTCAGGGGTCCCATGGGCTCACCTTTGGTAGTAGATGTGGTCAGTAACGAGTGGTATTAGTGCTGACCCTATCAGAGAGCTCAATGATTTTAAAATACCAATTTGATGGTTCCTGTTGCGGCTAGTCATCAGGCTTTTGTTTAGGAGGGTTGCTTGTGGGTGTGGCCTTTATTTTACACGAGGACTGAAGCCCCCCCCCATGGCTTTGAAAATCTCTTTGAGTTTATCGTACAGAACAGGAATTCTTGGGTTCAGTCTCTGACTGTAGCAGGTTAGGATGTTTAGTAGTTTGTCAGTGTGACAGGAGAGGATTGCAGAAAGTTATCAGTCATATTTTGAAGCACTTTAAAAAGAGATTTATGTTATGTAGGGCACTAAAGAACCATATCAGGACACCTTGTGCATTACAGTAGTAACAGTGACACGTGTTTCTTCTGTTGGTGTGTTTTGTGTCTTTGTAAAGTTTCTGTATGATTTGAAGAGCCAGTTTTGCTTCAAGCCTTTACTCTAGCTATGCAGTCAGCTCACAGCGCCTCCTCCATGTGTTTGGCTATAACTTATCTTAAGATTAACTTGATTACTGATGGAGGAACTTTATCCTTTTGTAATTTTGCACTTTATTTTTGGAAGTAGTCGCAACTGCCTGTTACCGCCATGTTAGAGCTAAAAGGACGTAGAAGAAAATAGAAGATATGAAAGCAGAGATAAACCACGTTCCCACAGAGTTATTGAAACCATCAGTCTTGTGAAATGCGTAACCTCGGCCACGTAAAACCTCCTCAGGTACCTTTAAATCGTTTATGTAGGCTGGACAGTTTTCAGAGAAGAACAGTTCCAAAAAAAAAGTTACCCGATGGCATATTTGTTCCAGCAAACCAAATATGTCTTTGAAGAACTCCAAACCTGTCTTATTTAAATGTTGTGCTGTCCCCATCCAGAGAAGGTTGAGTGGTGGTTTTAGAGAAGAGTCAGAGCTCAAAGCTCTCGTTAGCAGACTGTAAGGAAGATCAGTATCTAAAGGTCGCCGTTTGATTCAAGCAGCGTGTTTGAAAGTCAATGACATTGGGAATGACACCTCGTCATGATGCAGTCCTAACAGCAGCACTAACTGGTCTATACTTTTCAGTTTCATGCTGGGGTCAGACTACACCATCTTTCTGTCTGTTACCATGGTCACTGCGTCAGATTAGACGCATGAATTTATGCCGTGTTTTAACCGACAGACACGAAAGACTACACAGTGGTACCCAACCAATCGTCACGACTGACATGATGGCGTTGGAAAGGAAGAGCTAGACGACACCCTGACCAAACACTTAATCAAACATAAAAAGTGTTGTTATCAGAGCTCAACAAACTTTACCTCGGTATCATAGTTCCATCTCACAGCAACAACTTCACCAGTCTTCTTTGGCTTTGCCATTTTGTTCGTTTACGCTCGTGACTTTTGCACGTGCAGAGTGCTCTGTGCTCTCATTGGACAACAGCACTGACATGACGGAACACATTGTAGAAGGCAGAAAATCAAATCAAACATACTTTCTGTCGGGAGGTCGTGAAACGTCCTAGACGTGGCCTTGATTGTTGTTCACTTTAAGATAAAATAATATAATCCTTTATTCATCTCACAATGGAGACATTTACAGTGTTACAGCAGCAAAAGGGCAAAGATTGCAAACAAAAGAAACACACAGTGAACAATTAAATACAAAATAAAGATAAAAGATTAAAAAAAAAAATCAACAGTTAAAGAGCCAGCAACAGAGCTGCAGTTGTAACAAGATGTAAGTCTGTGTACAAAACAACACTATAATGCACACAGTGCACATAAGGATGAACATGTCATGGCACAATTAGGTTCCTTTGACTCACTACACAGGATAAAATGATCGATTTTGGGGGCAGAAGCGATCACTACGTCTGCCTGTTGGGGCTGTAATCGAGCTCATAACGTGAAGTCTGACCTCGGCTTTAATACATTCAGCATTTAAATGATCCTCAGCCTTTATTTTAACAAACTGTATTTGAAATGAACTAAGCATCTTGTCTGTCACGTAAATCTGTACTCTTACATTTAGGCTAATTAAATCCAAACAAGTGATGCTAGTTAACGAAGCAGTATCCTTAACTTGTGTATTTTCATGTTATTAACAAGTCATAGTTGTGGTAGTGGAAGATTTTTAAATGCTCGTTTTCTGAATGGAGTTTGGTGTGGAGTTTTTTAAACTAAAATAAGAAATAGGTGATTTAACAGCTAAATAACAAACTGTTGTCCATCCCTTTGTGTAACCGTCCACTCTATGAACAGGATATATGATTATCTTACTGTTATACTCGTATCGAATGATGCCTTCTAAAATGTATTTACGTTTTGTAATTTGTGCATTTTCTACTGTTTCTACTGTTTTTAGATATATGCTAATGTACAGACGTGATCTGGGAATCGTTTTGTTTCACATGAAATTTGTGAAGGCAGATTTGCGCGAACTAGCCTAGAGCTAACTGTAGCAACGGGGCTAAGAGCTAATATCAGATACTTACTGTTTTAGGTGGGTATAACTCAATAACCACAAGGAAACAACTGTATTATTATCCCTGGATGTTTACTGCATCAAGGGAGGACCTATAGGCCTATGGATTTTAATCATTAGATCATTGTTCAAAGAACTTTCTTTAGTGCTTTGAAATCAGCCATGATGGTCAGCTAGCTCTGGTTTAGCTAACCCTAGTGTAGCTAGCTCTGGTTTAGCTAACCCTAGTGTAGCTAGCTCTGGTTTAGCTAACCCTAGTGTAGCTAGCTCTGGTTGTAAGCTACCCTAGTGTAGGTAGCTTAGGGTAAGCTAACCTTAGTGTAGCTAGCTCTGGTTTAGCTAACCCTAGTGTAGCTAGCTCTGGTTAAGCTAACGCTAGTGTAGCTAGCTCTGGTTAAGCTAACACTAGTGTAGCTAGCTCTGGTTAAGCTAACACTAGTGTAGCTAGCTCTGGTTAAGCTAACCCTAGTGTAGGTAGCTTAGGGTAAGCTAACCTTAGTGTAGCTAGCTCTGGTTTAGCTAACCCTAGTGTAGCTAGCTCTGGTTAAGCTAACGCTAGTGTAGCTAGCTCTGGTTAAGCTAACACTAGTGTAGCTAGCTCTGGTTAAGCTAACGCTAGTGTAGCTAGCTCTGGTTATTAAGCCTGGGAAACTACAAAACTCTGTTCTTCAGTCTATTTATGAATATTATATAGTTTAATTGGGTGCAGCTAGCCCTTATTTAGCTAGCTATTTTTGAGACAACCCTGGATAATTTAGCTCTGGTTAAGATAACACTGCCGTCTAACTTAGCTTACCATGCTTTAGCTACCCGGCTCTGGAGGCTTCTAGTCAGCAGTTAATTTCACGGTAGCCTCTATGAAAATAATCCAAAACATCCAGTGTGTTCAGACCAGGTAAGAAACAAGATATCACATAATATCATTCAGGCTTTTATGACTTTTTGCACATTTGTCTTGAACAGCTGTTGCACCACATTGATACACATGATATTGGCTTTAGCTAGCTAGCAACATATCCAACAAGTGTGTTTGTGTCAATCCCAAACCTGGACATACGAAGCCCGGCAGGTCGCATGGGTATGCTCTATTTTATTTTTTAAGAGTGCGCTTTCGATTTCACACACACCCGTCTTATAAACTACACTCGCATTCAAGTTACATTTACTGCTTTTACCCAATAATAAAAGCCGATCCCAGCTGTCATTGGGCGAGAGGTGGGGTTACACCCTACACAGTTCACTGACTGTTGGCCAGCCAATCACAGGGCTGACATGTAGAGACCGACAACCAGCCACACTCACATTCACACCTACGGACAATTTAGAGTCACCAGTGAACCTAACCAGCATGTCTTTGGACTGTGGGAGGAAGCCGGAGTACCCGGAGAGAACCCACGAATGCACGGGGAGAACATGCAAACTCCACACAGAGAGGCTCCTGTCAGACGGGGATTCAAACCAGGAACCTCCTCGCTGTGAGGGGACAGAGCTAACCACTGCAGCACCGTGCAGCGCCGCGTGTTTAAATAACTCGTTTTGTTTCGTTTAATAGACACGTCTGTGCGAGTTACTAAAACGTGCTTGAAATGGAAAGCGTGCATGCTTTACACAACAACCATCACATGCATGTCACCTCCTGGGCTCCGTGCATCTGACCTCATTAAAAACAGTTTCAGAACTGAGGTTTTATCTGAAGAAGAATTTAAAGTCTGCTGGCCCATTTTTCAGCTTCATTAGCTCCGCTCTTATGTCTCGTCTTTTGTTTTGAAAATGGCCGTCAGTCCACGTTAGCTTTCATCCTTGTGATTAAACACTGAACTTAAAATATGCCAGAGAGAGTCCGTACTGGAGGATTAACCCTTTAAAGTCATTTACTGTAGCTTCTATATAGTTATCATACATGTCATTGAATACATCACGCCTCCTGCATGAAAGATCACCTCACTCAAACGTGATTGATATGATTTCTGTCTCTTTAGCTGCCTATCAGTCTGCTTGAACATATCAGTGTTTAAATGTGGACAGTACAGATGCAGTAAGGACGCAGGACGATGAGTCTCTGCCACAGCTGACGCTCTGTAAATAAAATACACATTATAAACCTTTAGTTTAACACTGTCCACTCTGATCTCTGCTGATCTGGGACGTCTGAATCCTCGTCTGCTGGTAAATATTTTGTGCATTCTTTGGTTATGGGTGTCTTTTAACATGTGATAGCTATGACTTTCTGATGTTGTAAATATTCATTATCACACATTGTATACTTTCATATGGGACCAACTGTCACTCCTGTAAACTGTTGGTGTTGTATTCTGCAGACGTCTGCTCCTTTGACCCCGTAGGACTCACACTGAGCATGATGCACCATCCTTATTAACCTTTGTGCTTCAGACTACAACATGATGTAAATCCACGTCAGAGAAAAATAAAGAAATATCAGTTCATTCAATAAAGTGCAGAGGATCCGCTGTCTCAGAGGGTTTTATTCACTGAACTCAAGGAGGTAAGTTTGTGTTGTTGTATCAGCAGGTTTGTGTTTACCTTTTAAATCAGTGTTTTTAAGTGATTGTGCTGGAAGTAGTAGCTCGCTGTGTTTTTAATCATTAAGTACTACAGTTTATGTATGAAGACATTTATAATCATGTTTCACGTGAAGCTTTAAAAACTTCATTTTGGAACAGTTTTATGCACGCTGGACTAAACAGAGACGTGCTCAAGACAAACTAAGATCTCGTCACAGAAACGTACGTGAATAAAAACATCCGATTACAGAGTCTGAACCAGAACAGACCGGAGGAAGAAAAATATCAAATGAGCTGGTCGCAAATCTACGGAGGAGTATCAGGGCCACATTAAGGGGATTAAAGTGGATATTTATTTTAGTCTATAGTTACATGAGAGCAGCTGTCTGTACGGACACGAGGAACGTGGATCATCATGTGAAGTCCTACTTTAGTATAGGTTTCACAAATAAGGAAATGTGTCCTTGTGTGGTCTGAAACACTGACTAACTGAGTATTAACTCTCTGTGGAATGAGCTGCTTTAAGGTCTCTAAATATCCCATTTGTTGTGTTGGGGCTTTACTCAGAGGCGCTGCTTGTCAACAGGCAGGGCAGGGGATTGCTCGGGGCCCCAGGCCAGTAGGGGGGGCCGCTGAGAGCTGACAGACCTTAAACTACAACAGTGGAGACGCTTTAAAAGCATAACTTTCGCTAGCATTACATCATGGCATATTTGTTCTTTGACATTTAGCATTAGTTTACATAGATAGCAGTGCAGTCAAATTTGTGTGTGTCTGCGTGTACGTGCGTGTGCGTCTGTGCGTCTGTGTGTCTGTGTGTTTCGTTGGCTGTGACCGAGTTGAACATGCAACCCCAGGAGTCGGAGTCGCCATTTGAGGGGCCCCTGTTCATTTTTGTCTTGGGCCCAAACAGACTGGCTTTACGTCTGCAGAGATGAAACAACACATTCTTTCAGCACATCAGCATCACGTTGTCATGGCTACCAGGACCCCGAAGAGAGACTACAAGAACCTGGAGAGAGAATCACACTGACTTGGAGGAAGTCGTCTCTTCTGAGGCAGAGGAAAAGGCTGTTCTCCTTTCATCATTTTCTTGAAGGCGGATGTCTGCTCGTCTGATACAACCTTTCAAAATAATCATTTTAACCATAGACTAATTTAAATCCATTTACGAACTTAATCTCATAAATGTAGACTTCATTGTCTTCCGCGTGGCCCTAATACTCCGTCGCACAAATCTGTTCTGCTACTTTAAGAGTTTTTATTACTGTTCTTCTTCTTCTTTATTGCCTTCCTTCAGAATTGGATCATTCCTTTCCATTTCTGTGATTTTCTGTCTGTTCCTTCATGAAGCTCTTTGGGCTGCATGTCTTTGTGAGGCACTCACAAAGTTTTTTAAAAGGATCGACAGCGCCACCCAGTGGACCAACTCTGGAAGGAAGGCGACAGAATGAGTTTATTCCTGCTGCCATCTAGAGGACTCTTTGTGTAATTACAGACAGACACATAAATATGCAGTGATTATTAACATCTAAAAAGAAACATTACAATTTATTTGTCAGAAATAATGTTTTTTAATTTTTGTTTCATTTTACTCCCTCAAAGTTTCGCGACCTCCCAGGGGGTCTGGACCCCACTTTGAAAAACACTGCTTCAGTTAATAGAAAGTATAAACAGGCCGACACTGCTGAAGAAGAAGCTGTGATATAAAACATGCAGGAACTGTTTTTATGTATCGTAGTCTTAATATTACTTCGTGTTTGAAAAAGTAAAACCAATCAAATACTTAAATTCAGTTTTTTATTTAAGGCTACATGTTTTTGTCTTTGTGTAATTACACGAGTGTCCGCAGGTGTCGCTGTTTGAATGTCACCGTGTTTCTTTAACCTCTACTTCCGGGTTGAGAGGTCAAGTTTCCCGGTTTGAATGTGCTAACAACATCAGCTGGATGGAGCAGAGAGGATGGATTTGTAGTTTTTAACAGTTTAAATCTTGTTTTTTTAAAGTATTTGTGACAGAAGATGTTCCGGATGCTTCAGGTAAGAACTTTATTCACTCTTTATCGTGTTGTTGTTAGCATGCTAACACGCTAGCTGTAGTCTGGAGTTCGTTAATAACTGTTAAAGTTTATTTTTATTCAGTTTATTTGATTTCTCTTTGATCGGTGACCGTGTGGAGAAACTGCAGGTCGGTGTAAACCGGGTCGGACTCGTTTCTGGTCCCGTTAGTGTCTGACAGGTGAACAGAGGGATTAACACACAGATCAGTGTGATTATAATCTGATGACACACACACAGACACACACACACACACACACACACACACACACACACACACACACACACACACACACACACACACACACACACACACACACACACACACACACACAGACACACACACACAGACACACACACACACACAGACACACACACACAGACACACACACACACACAGACACACACACACAGACACACACACACACACAGACACACACACACACACACACACACACACACACACACACACACACACACACACACACACACACACACACACAGACACACACACACACACACACACACACACACACACACAGACACACACACACAGACACACACACACACACAGACACACACACACACACACACACACACACACACAGACACACACACACACACACACACACACAGACACACACACACACAGACACACACACACACAGACACACACCTAAAGCAGGTTATTCTCAGGTCAACCCGGATTATCCGTCTCCTCACAACGGGATTTAATTTCTTTTGGAGCTGTTGTCATGGCAACGGGACCTTAAAGGTGTAGATGTTCTGTTCGGCTGTAAATGTTGTTAAAGTGTTTGGATATTTTATTAGTTTTGTATTGTTTTTATTTTTGGTTTTGACTTTTTGTTTTCAATTTCAGACAGACAGACAGACAGACAGACAGACAGACAGACAGACAGACAGACAGACAGACAGACAGACAGGTAAACAGACAGACAGACAGACAGACAGACAGACAGACAGACAGACAGACAGACAGACAGACAGACAGACAGACAGACAGACACACAGGTAAACAGACAGACAGACAGACAGACAGACAGACAGACAGACAGACAGACAGACAGACAGACAGACAGGTAAACAGACAGACAGACAGACAGACACACAGGTAAACAGACAGACAGACAGACAGACAGACAGACAGACAGACAGACAGGTAAACAGACAGACAGACAGACAGACAGGTAAACAGACAGACAGACAGACAGACAGACAGACAGACAGACAGGTAAACAGACAGACAGACAGACAGACAGACAGACAGACAGGTAAACAGGTAAACAGACAGACAGACAGACAGACAGACAGACAGACAGACAGGTAAACAGACAGACAGACAGACAGACAGACAGACAGACAGACAGACAGACAGACAGACAGACAGACAGACAGACAGACAGACAGACAGACAGACAGACAGACAGGTAAACAGACAGACAGACAGACAGACAGACAGACAGACAGACAGACAGACAGGTAAACAGACAGACAGACAGGTAAACAGACAGACAGACAGACAGACAGACAGACAGACAGACAGACAGACAGACCAATTTCAATCTCTGAATAAAATGAGTCCTTTACTAGTTAGAGTTAAAGAAGTTATACAGCTGCTCAGCAGCTTTTCTATGACGGGTTCAGACCGTGTGAATGGAGTTAGTGCACATTAATACTGAGTCCATGCAAACTTGAATGTGCATTTGTGCGGATGATTTATGGTTATTATTAAAGTGTCCAACAAGAGGCCGTCTTATTTTAGACAGCTGTGCAGCTGAAAATCTAAAATGCTTCATGTCCAGGTATGGTTCACTGTGTGCTTCCCCTCTGCCATAACATGGAGGTGTTGTTCAATCATAAGGCCAGGGGGAGGAAAGAGTTCTTCAGTCTGTCTGTGAAGCAGGATTATGACTGAACACGTTCCTGTGCCTGGTGAAGGTGCTGTGCAGAGGGTGGTGTGTGTTGTCCACGATGGAGAGCACTTTGTCTAGAGTCCGTCTCTCGCCACCGTCAGCGATGAGTCCAGCTCAGTGTCCCCCACAGAGCCAGCCTTCCTCAGCAGTCGGCCCAGCCGTGCTGCATCCCTCTTTTTGCTGCTTCCTCCCCAGCATACCACAGCATAGACAAGGATACGGCCACCACAGACTGGTAAAACATATTCTTGCAGGAAGCTGCTGAAGGACCCCATCCTTCTTAGGTAGTACTGACAGCTCTGGCCTTTCTGGTGGATAGTGTCCATGTTTGCAGACCAGTCCAGCCTGTCGTCCAACTGCAGCCACCACCATCTCTTTGGTCTTGAAGTTGTTCATCTGCATATGGTTCAACCTGCACCACATCACAAAGTCCTTAACCAAGCTCCTGTACTCTGCCTCCGGTCAATCTCTGACACCACCAACTATCACAGTGTTAATGCTGATATGTGACTTATCTGTTGTGAGATATCAAAATCCCAACAGACGCTCTCATCTAGACCATTTCAAGTATCAAAGATTCCCGACAGTTTAGTGTAACACAGTTTTATTTTAGTTTGTGTTTGACACATGAGGAGAGACTCAGGTCTTTGGGTAAAATAGTTTGTCCACTTTGCACAGGCAGCTAAGATCTCTGCAGCTCAAACACAAAGCCTGCTCTGATCTGTCAGCATCAGCTGAGTCGGTAAGACATCCTTCACTGATATGACGTGGTGCTTCTCAAATGCATTCAGGCGACTACGTGCTGACTCAAGAGACAACGTGGAGACCCGAGAGAGAGAGGCATCTGCTGAAAACACAGGGTCCACACGAAGTGCAACTGAGGCAGCGATGTGCAGAGAAACTATCTTGCTAATTCAGAAATGACGCTTCCAGTGAGCGATACACAGAGAGGGCGTGTAAAGTTTTTAGCCAGCTGCTGTTTAGTTTTTCTGTGAATATAAACGTTGTTAATAAAGATCTTTGAATGTGTTCACGTCTCAGATCTGTCATGTTGGGACGTTTAACAGTGTTTAAATCAACCTGTCAGCACCCTCTAGTGGAAAAAACGCAACACAGACTCTGTTTCTAAATGACCACTCTGATATTTCTTTACAGATCAAAAATGTAAGTTGGTCACGCTGTTCTCTGGATCAATAATCTGTGTTACTTTGCAGTCGCTCGCCACGTCTCTCCGTCCTGAATAACTGAAACACAGTCCACTTGTCAACATGGATTTGGCGCTGCTGATTGGGTGGCAGCAGGAGAAGGAGGAGCTTAAACAGGAACTGTGTCGTCTGCACACGGAGCTGGCCGAGAGTCGAGCAGAGAGGGAGGAGCTGGAGTCCAGGGGCAGAGCGCTCAATGACAGGGTGAGGAGGGGGAGGAGAGGGGGGAGACCATGGGATCATCTGGGTCAATCTAAACATCAACTCTCTCTCTCTCTCTCTCTCTCTCCAGCTGCTCCAGTCAGTGTCTCCCTCGCTCGCCCTCTCCCTGCAGGTGGAGGGGGAGCAGAGGGAGTGGAAGAAGAGGGTGAGGGACGGGAGAGAGAGAGAGGCGAGGCAGGCCCTGCTCATCCACCGACTGCAGAACAAGGTGAGAACTAAAAGTGTGTCTGTTACTGTTAGACGTAAATATAAGTCTTACCTTCGGAGCAACACTCGGAGACAAGACACCAGATGTTTACATTTTATTACGATACCAATCCAGTCATATCTATACCTGTTTGATACCACAGCATGATCAAGAAAAGTGCTAGGGAACACATTTTTCTAAATTGCACACTTTCTAAATTGGACAAATATGTCGGCAACCTTTTGGTACAGAAACCTTGCCAATGTATGTGAACATGTAGACGGTGTCTTTTCTTTTGTCTCCGTGTCTGTTTGTAAAAGACCAACATGTAACTTTTGTATCTGTGAGACGCCAAAAGGACTAAAAGAAGTCGCTCTCTCTCTCAAAGAAGCTTTGGTTCAAAACTGACTCAACATCTGTGAAAATCTTTAAAAATCTTTTGTACTTTTGATTATAATCGATCATTTGCTTTAAAACAAGAGCTATCAAAAGGATCTACATTTTTGAGAACCCCTCCCGGAGCTGTGTTTAAGATCCAAGGTCCCGCAGTAAAAGAGCTTCATGAATATGTCGTCGTCTGCGTAGCTGTGACCGATTTTTTGTCTGGAATAATTTGACCCTGAGGCGACTGTAAAGGTAGAATAATAACGGCCCGAGAATTGAACCCTGAGGGACTCCACAAGGACTCTGTTCCAGATTAAGAGTCCGAGATGCTCAGTATTGGGTCATCTCTTTGTTTGATCAACAAAAGCGGGAAAACTCCTGCAGACTCCCTAAAGTGTACAAATACGTTTGCCACATATTGATCGAGTTATCGAGTCATAGACTTTATCGTTTTAATTTTTATTCAGGGTGGTAATATTTACATTTTTGAGACTCTTATGGGTTGTTTTTCTTCTTGCCTAAGTTGTGTTGTTGTTTTGTGTGCAGGTGTTGGAGTACAGAGAGCAGTGTGAACGTTTGGGGCTTCAGCTGCAGGACGGACACACACAGCTCATCAACACTGAGGTCAGACTGCAGAACTACTACCACAACAACACTATTGCTACCACTAATGCACCGCTACCTATACGACTAATGTGCACTACTACCAGCTGAGCTGTTATCTGTTTTTGTTTGTTGGTTTTCAGCGGAGGATCAGGGATGAGCACAGTGACTCTCTGGAGAGCGCCCTCATCAGGCTGGAGGAGGAAGAACAGAGGTGTGTGTGTGTGTGTGTTTGTTAGTGTGGGTTTGTGTGTATGTGTCTGAAGCCTGTTGCGGAGGCGTAATAGAGGGACCAAGTGATTCCCCCTCTGTACCGTCTTCAGAGGTAGTAACAGAGGCGTTACAGAGGAAAGACGGGGTCAGCTGAGCCAGCAGGGGAGAACAGCGCTGTGTGTGTATGTCTGACTGTGTGTGAACGTGGAGCTCCTGCTGTGCCGCCCTTCCACAACGTCTAAACGCAGTGTGACTTCACAGACTGGGACACCAATATTACACCGTCACAGAATCATTATCAATTTACAAACACGTGGCGACGGCTGAGCTTAGTTGTGGCACTTTTGCAAAGAAAGCCGTCTGAAAGGGGCTAATGTATATGTTTTTGTGTGTGTTTTTGTGTGTCACTCGTCAGGTCGGTTGGGCTCTCTGACACAAATGCTCTCCTTCAGGATGAGCTCAACCAATCGGAGCAGGTGAACCAGGCCCTGAGGGAGGATCTTCATAAGCTGACATTTGATTGGACGAAAGCCATGGAGGAGGCGGAGCAGAAAGAGAATGATTGGCAGAGAGAGAGGGAGGTCTGTTTGGATGTTTTTCTCGATAGTTTAATGCCGGTTTTCTACATGAATATCCTTTAGATTGTAATATTTAACATTTGTCTGTTTGTGTGTGCATGTCCAGAGTCTGTCAGATCATGCAGGTCAGCAGCAGGCTCGGTTGTTGTCAGTTTGGAGGTCTGTTGTCGCTCTGAGACGTCACTGTAACACCGTCAAAACCGCCGCAGACAGGTACGTCCACCTGCGTGTGATCGAGAGTCATTAAAGTTAAAAAGAAGACCATCACGAAAATGTACCGTACACAAATTTAGACTGACCAACGTGAGTTTTGAGGTTGACCATCTTATTTTCAGATGTAGAACGTGTACAGGTTGACCAACCCGTTTGTTAGTTGACCAACTTGTAGTAAGTTGCCCAGCCCGTTGACCAACCTGTCTTTGTCTGCAGGGATCTGTGGCAGCTGAGGGCGGAGTTTTCTCGTCTCTCCTCCTCCCTCCTCTCCAGCTGTGACTCCGTCTCCTCCTGTCTGAGGCTCAGCGCTCCTCGCAGCACACTCCCTGCTCCCTGCTCTCCTCCTCTCTCCTCTACCCTGCTCCTTCCTCCGCAGGGCTCCACAACAGCTGTTCCTCCTCCTCTCACCTCCTCCTCCACCCTGGGGACATTTACCTTAGGAGAGCTGGAGCACAAAGAGGAGGAGGAGGAAAGGCGGAGGTGGCAGGAGGAGAAGGAGGAGGAGATTTCAGATCTGAAGCTTCTTCATGAGACAAAAGTTTCAGCGCTGACTGAACGGTAAAACATTTAGATTTTCTTCATGCTTCCTAGTTAGCACCAGAGCTAGCCCGAGTGCTAATTAGTCTGTTTATAGTCTATATAGAACCTCATGAATTGTGTCATACTGTATAAAAGGAGACTTGAAACTTGAAACTCTCTCTCTCTCTGACAGGGTCGCGGAGCTCTCTCGCTCTCTGCAGATGGAGGACGATCACAGGGTGGAGAGAGAGAGAGATGTAGAGAGACACAGGGAGATGGAGAGAAAGCTTCAGTCCGTCGCTCAGGCTGTGGTTAATCTGGTGAGATGTCTCAGGTGTACACAGGTGTTTGTGTGTGTGTGTGTGTGTGTGTGTGTGTGTGTGTGTGTGTGTGTGTGTGTGTGTGTGTGTGTGTGTGTGTGTGTGTGTGTGTGTGTGTGTGTGTGTGTGTGTGTGTGTGTGTGTGTGTGTGTGTGTTGTGTGTGTGTGTGTGATTGTGTGTGTGTGTGTGTGTGTGTGTGTGTGTGTGTGTGTGCAGAGGTCAGTGCTCACACTCTGTGTGTGTGTGTCTGCAGTCCAGAGTCCTGAACAGCAGCAGGTCTGTGTGTGTGTCCTCAGAGGACCTCCTCAGTCTGGACCTATCCTCCCTGCTGTCCGTCCTCTCCCACACTGAGAGCGCCCTGCAGTGGAGACACCAGGAACTGCAGGTCAGACAACCATGCACACAGATCACGAGGGGCTTACACTGCAGGACTTAAAGGGGTTAATTAATATATATGTGTGTGTGTGTGTGTGTCAGGGGGCGGAGCTCTCTGTGCGGCGGCTCGCCGAGGAGAATTCGTCTCTGTTGATGCGACTGACACAACAGGAAGACAACAACCAGCAACTGCAGGCGCACACACAATACACACAGCTGGAGCTCACACACACTCTGGACTCACTGAACAGGTACACACACACACTCACACACACACACACACACACACACACACACACACACACACTCTCTCACACACACATATTCACACACATTCACACACACACACACACACATATTCACACACACATATTTTGTCCTTTACCTGATGCTTTGGGCCACAGTTTAAAAAACATCTTCTGGGGGATAATTTCCGTAATATTCGGTGTATAAGACGCACTTTAATACCTTTTCTACACGTTTTAAAAGTGAGCTGCGTCCTTTACACCGCTGTGACTAACATACCCGTTTAAATCACTTAGACACGCCCGTCATGACCACAGGTGCAGCCACCACCACACACTGTACGAAACCTACACTTTTGAAAACTGGACACAGACCAGGCTGGCGGCGCCGCTCTTTCCTATCTTCCCTCCGTCATGAGGTTACTGGTCAGTAAAGAAAGCTTGTGGGGCCGCTGCTTTGATTAAAAGACTCAGGGGCCTCATGTATAAAAGACTGCGCAGCTTCTATACTGAAAGCTGGCGTACTCCCAAAATTGGGAAAGTGGTTACGCACAGAAATGTCCACATGTATAAAACAGAGCGCACACCTTTTCCTGCGCACCTTTCCTTTATACATCCCAATTAACGTGAAACTGAGCGCAGCTGCACGTGCCACTTGGCCCGCCTTGTCTCCTCCCATTAATAACTATGCAAATTACTATAAACACGCCACATGCTGCAACCTATATGGGCCAAATAACGATGTAAACAGAACGTAAGAAGATGGATTTCACTGACTGTGAAATGAAGGTGCTTGTTACTGAGGTGGAGGCAAGAAACACATTTCATCGGGTGTTCTTTTCTCGGGAATTACACGCTGCATCTGAGGCCAGCATCTCCAAAGCAGCTGGCTGTGCGCTCCCGGAGGCGCACGAACCCACTGCACCCCGGGCTTCGACTGCTGTGGGGCGCCAGTCAGGTGGCGTCCTCACTAACGCTGTACTGATTGTTAATACGATGAAAGATATACCGAATAAAAATAAAGTGACATTCCTGTTGGAATAAGTCACACATTAAAAGACCTTGTTAAATAATGAGGATAAATATTTGCCTCAACTTCCCCATTGTTTCACATTCTGTGAATCCTTATGGTGCTATAGAGCTGCGTTTGGCTCAGTGGTGCCGGGCCAGTGTCAGGTACGTCCGTCTGTAGCTTCTGAGGCACAAGCACACCACGCTCACCACACTCTGCAGCGCGCTACATGCTCGCACAGGAGGTGCGAGTGCACCTCGTTTCCTTTGTGTCATGAATATCTCTGCGCCTCGGCAACTGTACAGTCCCTGATGTGTGTTAACATCTCCATGTCACAATAATAGCTATTTTTGTTTTTGGCACAGTGGTTAAAGCATGACATCTGTTCGTCTAGATGTTTCTGTTGCTCAAACTATGAGAAATATGTTTTGATTTATCCCACTTCATGAAAATAGTTCAGTAAATTGAGTGGCACATGTATCATGGCTCATCTGGCGAGTTTCAGAACGATAATGTTTGGAACTGACAAATGACAGAGTTTGTGGGATGGTGCACACTTTCTCATGTCACACTGATTTTAATACATCCCGACGTGTGCGTGAAACACAGCGTACTCAACATTTTAGTGCGCACACATCGTTTATACATGAGGCCCCTGGTGAGCAGAGGAGGTGGGCGGGGAGACTCGGGGGCTGTGCGTCTGTACTTCACTACAAACAACGTCACCGTAGGCTGAAAGCTCGGCTAGCGTACAGGTAGCTAGCAGGATTACAAACTGCACCTGGTGGACACAGATGGTACTAAAAGGGCTACACAAGTGCACACAGACTGACCGCTGATGAACACGATGGAAATCCTCTTCAAACATTTTGACCTCTGAGTGACCCCAAACACAGAATCTTATATTCTGGATTTTACGGTAATAAGATGAAGAATCATTTTCATCATCTGAAGTCAAACGGTTAATGATATTGTTCTAAATGATTGGATTGGATATATTTATTTAATTCTTGTTTTTCTTTGTGTGTCAGGGAGCGTGAGGCCTCCTCCTTGCTGCACCTGCAGGTGGAGGAGGTGCAGAGGAGAGAGGAGGAGGTGAAGAGGGAGCACAACAGGCTGAAGAAGGAGCGAGAGAGACAGGAGGAGAGAATCTCACAGCTGGAGGCACAAACACTCAAACGGTACTTTATTTAACCCTCTTATGTTGTTTAACGTGTCGGCAGGTTAAAAGGTGATTAGTTCTCACACCCCCATGTACACAGCTTTTTGTCCTTGAAGCGGGCAGCCGGGTTCAAATCCGTCCTGTGGCTCCGTGCTTGCATGGCCCATCCTCTCTCTCGGGAGGTTTGCGTCAGCAGACCTGAGAGTGCGGGTGGAGGAGCCAGGTTGTGGAGTGATAATAAAGCCTTGTTTCCACCATGCAGTCCGGTTCGGTTCAGTACCCATTTATTTGCGTTTCTAAAGTCATAAGTTGTGAATGGTAACAAAATAATAATAATAATAATAAATCACATTTTCTATACATTAATTTAAACATCTTTCCTGTGCTCCGTGTCTCACTCAGGGATTCCATCTTTTATTGGTTTTTAGTGGCTGTTAGCCTTCCACCGATCCATTACATCATGTTTTAAGAGTTCAATGTGAATCAGGATCATTTGTGTGCAGTCGTGTTGTTGTTAAACCGGGAGATGTTCGGTTCTTGTTTCAGGGTCGAGACTGAACTGTTGGAGAATGTTCAGCTGACTGAGAGAGAAACTCGGCACCGAATGGAGATCCACAAACTGCAGGTAACAAACCAGGTTTCCTTTAAAGCTCCTCAGATCTCCTCATGTTCATCTTTCATGTCGTCAGTGTGTGAAACCTTTAGAGCAGCTTTACATCGTCTTATTTCTCTGATACTGGCGTCAGTAAGAAGCCTCATCTCAGCCTCAGCTGCTGTCTCTTAATCTGTCCCTCTCATGCTGTCTGTCCCCTCTGTGTTTTCTCCTGTAGGGGGCGTTAGAGAGAGAGCAGTTGGACAGACAGAGAGCAGAGGAGGAGGCTGCAGACGCCAGAGACGCCCTGCAGAAGGTACGTTTAATAAAACACGTTTAATCTGCAGCCATCATCGAGCTCTGCACAGTTCAACGAATGTCTCTCGACTTTTTAAACTTTATAATCAGTTTGAACTTGAACTAATATCTAAGTTACATGTCAGTCGGTCAAACGGACACCGCTGGTTAACCCCCCCCCCCTCCCCCACAGTCCAGGGAGAGTGTGTTACGTCTGTCCTCCTCTGAGTGTGTGTTGAAGCGGGAGATGGAGGAGGCTCGGGGCGCTCTGGACAAGATGGCCGCCCTGAGCTCAGCGCTGGCGTCAGATAAGAGAGAGCTGAACAAACAGCTGCTGCAGGTACGACGAGCGCCTCTGTCTGTCTGTGTCGCTGCCTGGTTCAACAGGAGAGCACATCCTCATATTTGTGTGTGTGTTTCCAGCTGGAGTGTGAGCTGTCAAACAGCCAATCACAGCTGCAGGCTGTGAGGTCAGAGGTCATCTCTCTGCAGAGGGAGATCCAAACTTTAAACCTGGATTACAGCCAACTCAGGTGAGTGTGTTTCTATAAACCAGTGATAACTGAATCCTTAACCCGTTTGTTATTAACCTTTAATCTTGAGTATTAACCAAGCGTCACTTCCGATGTTGAAAAATGAAGCTGATGCTGAAGTGTAAAATCCTGCAGTTCCTGGAGTGTCCACTAGAGGCTGGCTGCAGAAGCACAGGAAGTCACATACACACCCATTCTAAAAAGCCTGTTTTTACAGCAGACATTAACATGTTTACAGCCTGGTTCAAAAAACCAAACAGGTCTGATTAGCTCATGTCTCGATCAGCACACACTGTACGGGGATGAATGTTTTGATGACTCATCAGTTTTGATTTGATGAAGGATAAGAGTTATTCACAATAAGGCGTGTAGCTGACCTGATTGACAGGTGGGCGCGGTGTAACGGTTTTGTCAGGAGGCTTAAAACCCGCCTCAGCTCCAGCTCTCAGTCTGTCGTTAGGTTGACTGAAAGTTAGGCTGAGACAGCATTTCCAGCATGGAGACCGCCATCGATGGGACTCCAGCGCCCCCTGCAGGAACAGACGGGTGACGTCACCCAGGCTTTTATACATTCATATTTACTGTCTGTGATTTTACCTTCTGTTGTTTAGAGCTCAGAGAGAGGAGGAGACCGACGTCCTCCATCAGCTGAGAGAGAGAGAGGCAGAGACGGAGAGACTGATGGAGGACAGGGAGAGACAGCTGACCTCCCTGATGGAGGAGAAGGACAGGGATGGAGGTCAGCTGGAGGAGGTGAGGATGAGGAGCTAACCATCATGTGTGCGATACACCTGTATGATGCATCATATATGACGTGTGTTTGTGCTCCTCAGTTGTCCTCCCGGTATGCCTCGATGTACGGGGAGCTGAAGGATGTGCAGGAGCAGCTGCGGCAGGCAGTGGAGGAGGTGAGGAGGAGAGACAGGCGGCAGGAGGAGCAGCAGAGGGAGAGCAGGAGGCTGCAGGAGGAGCAGGAGAGTCTGCAGAGACACAGGGAGCGGCTGGAGGAAGAGCTGCAGGAGCTCAGGTACACAGGTTTAAATAATCCGGGCTCACAGGCTGTTATCAGGTTTAAATAAAGAGTCTCATGTTTCTCTTTCTATCTCTCTCTCTCTCAGGTATGCGTCAGTGTCTCTCCACCAGCAGCTCAGTCAGCAGCAGAAGCAGCTCTCTCAGTCGGAGGTGGACCGATGTCAGCTGAACACACACATCGTCACTCTGCAGCAGGCCAAACAAACGCTCCAGGGTCAGTAAATATACACAATTATACAACACATACACACATATTTACACAACACACTGTATAAAGAAACATGCTGCAGTGCAGCGTCTGGACACAGGGTGGAGCTGTGTTTATGTTAGAGACATGGAGAACGTCTTGTGGAGAACAGAAGTAGTGTCAGTAATTTAAGCAGCCTATCAGATGGTCGTAGTCGTGGTGTTATCAGTAATGTAAAGCACAGAAGTAAAACAGTATACATTTATAAATAACAGCAACACATTTCTAAAAAGTTGGGACAGGTTTGTGTGTCCCGCTCTGTAGCATCACCTCTTCTTTTAAAGGAGCAATATGTAACCCTGACACCTAGTGGTTAAAATGGGTACTGCAGTCCAAATTCAAAACATTGTAGAGAGCTGCTCAGGAACGCCCCCTGAAGACGGAAGTCTGACTTGGAAACTCGGAGAACCTTAAGTAGTCTGAGCTAAAATCCAACATGGCTGCTCTGTGCATCAACAGGAACGTTTGAGCGGTACATTAAAGTGTTCATCAGCAGCTCATTGTAATAAAATCAGTCACACAGAAAGTATCTGTGGACGTGTTGTCAGGTTATCTTCACGCACAAACTGTCACGTAATGTGTCGTTATCACCAGGTATTAGCTAACAAAACAAAGGTACACGTGGAGGCGTCCATGTTGCTTGTCCGACTTGTTCACACCCAGCTCAAACATCCGAGTTCCGAGGTAAATGGTACGCACCGTTAGTCCTCATCCTGGTCCTTCTGTACCTGCACCCTGAAGTCTAGAGGTCATAACTCAGAACTAAAGGGGGAGTCAGATATTCTTCAGGTGTGTCTGGATATCACTGTCCCAGCTTTTTGGAAACCGTTGCATCTCATTAGAAATGGGGACATATTTGTTCTTATAAACACAATGACATGTTTCAGTTTCAACGTTTTGTATTTGTGCTGTTTGTCATCAAATTTGGGTTTTAACAATTTACTGAAATCCTCCCGTTCTGTTTCTATTTACGTCTTCACACAGCGTCCCAACTTCTTTGGAAACGGGGTTGTAGTAGTCAAGCAGAACAATAAATGTTTACAGTGGTAGTAGTGCTTCTAGTCGTAGCATGACTTTAAAAACTGTTGTAGCGTTAGCGCTAGCCTTCATTATAGTCGTATCCGTGGTAACAGCGGTGGGATTCGTAGTCCTGCAGTAGTTTTTGTGTTGATGGTGAAGTTGTGGTGTTACTGGTAGTTACTGCAGTGTGATCAGTCGTAGTCGAGCTTTACTTCAGAAGTATCAGAACGATAATAAATGAATATATAAACTACTGAGGGATATCAGGAGTACGTCAGGAGGTTTCAACTTTATTGATGACGTTTTCTCATGTTTCTGTCTGAAGGGGAGATTGAGTGTCTGAGAGGAGAGCTGGAGAGAGCCACAGCCAGGAGAGAAGAAGAGAAGGAGCAGAGGAAAAGGAGCACGGAGGAGAAGGAGGAACTGATGGAGGAGATGGAGAGGCAAAAGGATGAGGTGGAGGAGCTGAGGAAGAGAAGGATGGAGGAGGATGAGGAGAGGATGGAGGAGAGGGAGGCCTGGCAGAGGGAGAGGGAGGCTATGAGCGAAGAGTTAGGGACCAAGGATGGAGAGCTGGAGGCGCTGAGGAGGCGCACAGAGGCCCTGACGGAGGAGGAGAAGGACAGACAAAGAGATATGGAGAAGATGAGGAGGGAGATGACAGAGAGGGAGATGAAAATCAGCAACATGATGGAGAGAATGCAACGGACAGAGGCAGAGAGGGAGAGAGTGCAGGAGGAGGCGCAGAGGACCAGGATCAGGTTTACAGAGGACGAGGTGAAGAGGGAGGAGGAGATTGGTGCACTTTGCGACCGGATGGAAGGATTGGAAAGAGAGAAGGAGAAGAGGGAGGAGGAGGTTGAGCAACTCAAGAGTGAAGCAAGTGAGGAGGTGGAGAGATGGAGAAAGCAGGTGAAGCAGCAGGAGGAGGAGATAAACAGACTGAGACAAGAAATCTCCCAATTAGAGGAGGAGACAAGAGACAAGGAGAGGCTGCAGGACAAAGAAGGGGAGAGTAAGAGGAGAAGGGAGGAGGAGGTGGAGCGACTGAGGGATGAAGTCTGTAAAGCAGAGGAGGAGGTGAAGAGGCTGAAGGACAATGTGGGGGAGGTGGAGATGCTGAAGCTGAGGCTTAATGTGGCCAAAGAGGAGTGTGAGGAGATGAAGGAGGAGGTGGAGCGGAGGGACCGCAGCCTGGAGCGACAGATTAGCGCCGTTAGGGAGAGGGAGGAGGAGGTGGAGGAACTGAGGGCTCAGCTGAGGCTGGCAGAGGAGCAGGAGGAGGAGGGACAGAGGGAGCGACAGGAGGTGTACGAGAGACTGAGGCTGAAGGAGGCGAGGGAGGAGCAGCTGGAGGTGTTGCTGAGAGAAACCCGAGCACTCCTGGAGAAAGAAAGAAAGGAGGGAGGAGAAAGAGAAGGCAGAATCTCCACCCAGGTCAGGGAGCTGCAGGAGGCCCGGGCTGAGAGTGAAGGAGCAAGAAGGAGGGCCAGGGAGAGGGAGGAGGCCTGTGAGAAGCTGGAGGAGGAGGTGAAGGAGTGGAGGGGGAAGGCAGAGCAGTGCATGAGGGATGTAGCTAAGCTCAACCATATTCTGAGGGAGCGAGAGGAGGAAGTGCAACAGCTTAGATCAACACTAGATGAGAAGGAGGACGAGGGTGAGAGAGAGAGAGAGGAGCTGAAGAGAGTGGAGTCAGAGAGGAGGAGAAGGCTGGACAACAAGCTTAGTGAGATGGAGGAAGAGAAAAGGAAGTTCGAGGAGAAGGTGAAGGAGGTGGAGGAGGAGCTTGACGAAGAGATGGAAGCACTAAGGAGAGCCCGGGAGGAGAAGAGGAGGTTGAAGGACAGATTGCAAGATGTAGAAAAGGAGTATCAGGGACAAGGAGACGATTTGAGGAGGACAGAAGAGGAGAAGAGGAGACTAGAAAACAAACTTAAGGAGACAGAGGAATGGAGGAAGGGAGGGGAGGAGGTGTTGAGCAGGTTGAGGGAGGAGAAGAGGGAGGTGGAGGTAGAACTGAGGAAGCTGAAAGAGGACCGAGGGAGACTGGAAGAGGTTGAGAGAGGTCAGGTCCTGGTGGAGGAGAGAAGGAGGTCCAGAGTGAGGGAGTTGGAGGAGGAAAAGGAAAAGGCTAGACTGTCAGAAGAGCTAGGGCGGAGGGAGAGGGAGGTGACAGCACTCAAAGAGGAGGTGCAGACACAGAGAGAAAAGGCACATGAGGAGCTGAGGAGGAGAAGAGAGGAGGTATCTGTACTAAGAGAGGAGGTAGCAAGGGAGCAAACAGAGAAGGAGGAGTTACAGGAGAAGCTGAGGAGAACTGAGAAGGAGGTGACAGCGCTCAGGGAAGATGTGAAAAGGGAAGAAAAAGGAGAAAAGAGACACAGGAGGAGATGACAGCCCTCAAGGAGCAGGTGAAGAAGGAGCAGAGGAGAAGGGAGGACAACGAACAGGAGGAGCTTAAGAAGAACAAGGAGGCCCAGGACGAGTGGAGGCAGAGAGAGGAGGTACAGGAGCAGTTAAGGAGGAGTGAGCTGGAAGTTTCTTTACTAAGAGAGGAGGTGCAAAAGAGACAAAGGGAGAAGGAGACGACGCAGGAAAAGCTGATTAACAGGAGAAATGAATTAACAACTCTCAGAGAGGAGGTGCTGAGGGAGCAGAGTCAGAAGGAAGAGGTGCAGAAGGAGCTGAGGAGGAGTGAAAGGGAAGTGTCTGTACTCAGAGAGGAGGTGCAAAAGGAACAAAGGGAGAAGACAGAGAGTCAGGAGGAGCTGATAAGGAGGAAAGATGACATGACAGCTCTACAAGAGGAGGTGCAGAAGGAGCAGAAACTGAGGGAGGGGGTACAAGAGGAGCTGAGGAGAACCAAGACTGAGCTGACGTTCATCACGGAGGAGGTCCAAAAGGAAGAAACACAGAAGGAGCTGGTACATGTGGAGTTAATGAGGAGAGAAGAGGACATGCAAGCCCTAAGAGAGGAGGTGCAGAAGGAGCAGAGGCTGAGAGAGGAGGTACAAGAGGAGCTGAGGAGTACAATGAACAATTTAACTTCCATCACAGAGGCGGTCCAAAGGGAAGCAAAGGCGAAGGAGCAGGTACAGGAGAAGCTAATGAGGACAGTGAAGGAAGTGACCGCTCTCAGACAGGAGGTGCAGAAGGAGCAGAGGCGGAGAGAGGAGGTACAAGAGGAGCACCGGAGTACCATGAATGATTTGACTTCCATCAAAGAGGAGTTGCAAAGGGAAGGAAAGGCGAAGGAGCCGGTACAGGAGAAGCTAATGAGGACAGAGAAGGAGGTGATCGCTCTCAAAGAGAAGGTGCAGAAGGAGCGCAGGAGGAGAGAGGAGGTGCAGGAGAAACTGAAAGATGTGCAGCAAGAGCTGGAGGTGATGAACACGAACCTGAGCTCTCCTGCAGACTCAGGTACACGCAATACACACTACACAATAACACACACTACACAACAGGACCTGGTGACACCACATGTCTATATTAGTAGTTTGCATTTAGACATGGTGGCTGCTCAACGTTGCCTCTAGTGGCCACCCACAGTGTTGCACATAGAATTACTACTGCCCAAAAGGCTTTTTCCTCCAAGACTTTGGCCCCGTGTCCACCTGGCATTTTTTCTGAGCACCAGCGGCTTTTTTTTCCAATTATTTTCAATGAGTAGAGAGCGTTTGCAGCAGCAGGCGGGCGCCAAGAGAAAAATTGCAGCTCCCAGCTTCTTTTTTTTCTGCGCACTCCGCCTTTTATGTCAGAGCGCTCAAGTTGAAAATCTTTCAACTTTTCAGAAAGGCGCTGTTGACTGGCGCTGATATTCCCCGTAGTTTAGACTCCTACGGGTCGTGTCTTGTACCCACATCCTCCTCGCTCCGCGTCTGATCGGGTAAAAAACGATCTCAAATATAAAACATGCAGTAAAAAGTAACGGAGCAGTGTCGGTCATACAGCGTCCGTTGTCAACAGACTGTTGTCATAGAGACAGGACGGACGTGCAGCGCTTTTCTTCTCAGCACACAAACGCTTCATGCAAGCGCTCCCGAGCGCACAGCCAGCACTTTACTGCCCCCAGAAAACGCCAGGTGGACACGAGTTCTCGAACTTCTAATAAGACCAATAAAAACGTTGCATTATAAACTGCACACAGAGGTTTTAGCATGCAGCACTTTTTATAGTAGCATTAAGAACATCATTTCTCTGTGTGTGTCTCAGGTGTCCGATCAGAGTCAAAGCAGGGAGCGAGCGAGGCAGGAGGTGAAGGAGAAGGAGGAGGAGAAGCAGCAGATGAGGGAGGGTCT
>CM036548.1:28975101-29102601 GCA_020745685.1 Tautogolabrus adspersus | reverse complement strand
AGCACTTTCTTCCTATTGTTTTTTAAGGTCATTAAACGCACCACAGAGGAATGGAGCTGATTTCTGACTGAACCTTATCCATGCTGTGTTCAAGAACCAAAGGGACAGTCAGAATAAAGACAGCTGGTTTATTTAAGGTGGTGCCGTCTGAGGATCTGCCTTATTTCAGACTTGATGACCTATGACCCTGCCGGTCTGTACGGACCTGAATGTACCTCCAGCCCCATGCAGGTGGAGACTGTCTTTGTTTGTTTGGTTCAAATGAACTTCGTCACTCCTCCTGAATCACCAAAGTTTGATTTCCTCAGTCATCACACGAGACATCAGAAACCGTCCAATCAGAGAGCGACCTGTCAGTGCGTGTGACGTCCCGTTTGTATCTTTTTGTCCTTAAATGTGACGTGAGTTTGAACAGGAGCAGAGCCAGAAGACAAAGAGGAACTGTTCTTCTTTGATCAGGACCAAATGAACCGAGACCCCGTCCTCAGTCTCACTGAGCGTCAACGTTAATAAGTTGCACCTCCAGTGCGATCTGCTCAGTTTCAGTCCAGAACACAAAAACGTCTGGAAAAGTTCAATAAAGTAGCCTTGAACCAGCGCCATCTAGATACGGAAAAATAGTGACACATCGCCTCACGAGTGCTCAGGTTGTCGGCTCGTGGAGATTCAAGCTCAGAGTCCTAAATCAGGTTTAGAACAGAGACCACATGAAACCAGAGGGTCAGTCTGGATTATTATAAACCTGTTTGAGGTGAATCCTCGGGACAAAGACCACGTCCTCACTTCTCTTCGCAGTCTGATCTTTGTCTCTAAGATTTCACTAAGAAGGGGGACTCTGCAGGATCGAGACGAGGGATGTGTGCGTTTAGTCGACTAAACGGTTACCACCATCACCTCGCTACGAGTTAAACAAGTTATTAATATTTCACCCCTCGATGTCATGCTCAAACTGCAGCACAGACGTCCGCCACTAGTCGGGGCTTCAGCTCCGGTTAATGTTCCGGCTCTCTTCGCTCTACTACCTGGATGTAAACGAGCACCATGGACAGATAGCATCTCGTAGCAGCTGTGCGGTTTGTCTGTGTTAAGATCTTTAACATGGAGATACAGGCTTGTGTCAGCTGTGTCGGGTTAAAATGGGATATCAACCGGAGCGATGAGTGACCACGACCAGCACAGACGTGGGCGTTTACCTGCAGGGAAGACCGAGAGCTAGTGCTGCTAACGTTAGCCACACTAGGAAACCAAATCAAGTCATTTAGCCGTCATTAACTATTTTAAACTTTGACCTCTTACCTTGAGACTGAACTGAATTTAAATATCTGTTTCCCTGACTCGGACGTTAGACGTCTGGGAACAAAGCGAGACTCTTGAACCTTCGTTACGTGACGACTTGCTGATAAAATGTTTTTGTTTACATTAAGAAAAAGATTCTTCAGTTACTGAACAAGACGAGGTCCAACATGACTCAGCACATTTACTTAATGTTTCATTTCTTGTTTATACTTTGACGTTTCTAAACCTCACAGGGATTTATTACAAATGACCAACATTTATGATGAACGACATCCGAGCCCGACCGATTAATCGTCCAGCCGATAATATCGGCCGATGTTAGCATATCCAGTGACTATTGCTATCGGCTAATTTCATCTCAGATATGCGCCAGTAAGACTTGATTTATTCTCCAGTTTAACAGCATTTCATTTGAGTTTCTTTGTGTTACACTAGCAGTTCTCTGTCACCAGCAGAGGGCGCTATATGGATGACAACAAGCATCATCACTCTTGAGGGTGTCGAGCAGTGATTCTCGTTCATGCTCAGTAACTCTCCAGTCGAGTGACCATCTTATCTTCATTATAAATCTTTTCCACACGTGTTTGATAACTGATCAGGGTAATAAATGTGTTTCTCTATATTTATCTCTACAGATGGAAGAGAGATCTAAGGAAGATATCGGCCGATATATCGGTATCAAACATTTTTTCTCCCCCATGTCGATATCGGCCTCAAAAATCCCGTATCGGTCGGGCCCTAAACTAAACACTGTTTTTATTTTAAACCAACATGATCGATTTCTAAGTCACACAATGTGCTGATCAGTCAGTTGAACTTTTCTTTAAAGTTTTAATGAACTTCATGAAATGTTTTTTTGAACTTTGTAAACAACGTTTAACGTAAAAACATTCTTGAGTTGAAGTTTCAGGACTCAATCATACTTTACCTTTAAGCATTTATATTTGTTTGTTAGTTTCATATTTCTTGCAGCAGATGAAGACGGCCAGTGTTTTGTATTTTTGTTGGGTGAATTTAAACGTTTCATTATCGTAGCGTCCCGACAGTCACAGCAGCAGTTTGTTGTCGTAGCAGCGTACGGAGTTACAAACACGTGGCGGGTACGTCGGTGCTTTAAGTTATTTTTCTGTTTGAGAGGGAAACCAAATGTTTACGTATTTATTATTTCCTGTTTGTATTTAAGTTATCTCTTCATGTCAGACTGCTGAGCCCTCACCACACTACATTACCCACAATCCCCCGAGCTGAGCAGGCTGTCAAACATCAGCGGTGTGTAAAGTTCAATAAAAACCAAAGTTTAGATTTTTGAAAGTGTCTCTTCTTCTGTCCATCTTTCTGTGTTCATGTGTGTCTGTAATGATCACATGTTCCTGCAGGTGGCGCTAACAGCTCGTTACTGGAGCTGAGGCGGGTTTTAAGCCTCCTGACAAACCGTTACACCGCGCCCACCTGTCAATCAGGTCAGCTACACGCCTTATTGTGAATAACTCTTATCCTTCATCAAATCAAAACTGATGAGTCATCAAAACATTCACCCCCCAGTACAGTGTGTGCTGATCGAGACATGAGCTAATCAGACCTGTTTGGTTTTTTGAACCAGGCTGTAAACATGTTAATGTCTGCTGTAAAAACAGGCTTTTTAGAATGGGTGTGTATGTGACTTCCTGTGCTTCTGCAGCCAGCCTCTAGTGGACACTCCAGGAACTGCAGGATTTTGCACTTCAGCATCGGCTTCATTTTTCAACACCGGAGGATATTTATTTACACAGCATGTCATTGAAAAAGAGAGAGAGGAAGAAGTGTTTGTTTATGGAAGGCAGATGTCTCTCTGTCACTCAGCTGAGTGATAATCCTACTGGAAACCACATCTATTTTTACTACCATACCACCCCCCTCTCTCTCCCCCCCCCCCCCCTCCCCCCCTCTCTCTCTCTCTCTCTCTCTCTCTCTCTCTCTCCCTCTCTCTCTCTCTCTCTCCCTCTCTCTCCCTCTCTCTCTCTCTCTCTCTCTCTCTCCCCCCCTCTCTCTCTCTCTCTCCCTCTCTCTCCCTCTCTCTCTCTCTCTCTCTCTCTCTCTCTCCCTCTCTCTCTCTCCCCCCCCCCTCTCTCTCTCTCTCTCTCCCTCTCTCTCTCTCCCCCCTCTCTCTCCCCCCCCCCCTCTCTCTCTCTCTCTCTCTCTCCCCCCCCTCTCTCTCTCTCTCCCCCCCTCTCTCTCTCTCTCTCTCTCTCTCTCAGCTGTGTTTGTTGTCTGTGTTTTTGGCTCCACACTTTCCGCAGCGGAGGGAAACGTGTCTCAGGTTCGTGTTTGTCTGTTTTCTAAACTTTCTGTTTGTCGTTAAAACTTCCAGAGTTCATTAAAAACGTTAAAAAGACTGAAATGGAAATATTTAAAAGAGTTTTGTGAAATTAATGACGGAGACCATCGTCGTTATCTGACTTATAATGACCTCAGAGGATTTAAATATTGAAGACAGAGTCCCTTCACTTTATAAAAGCAGCATCAGAGTTTGATTAATAACCTGTGACGTCTTCTTTCATGGACTCAACACTTTATTATAATAATAATCAATCAGTGCAGAGGAGACTGAATACATGAAGAGGAAGAAATGTTCCGTGTCGTTGCTCGGGGTTAGAGGCTCGACGATGAATCAACATGTTTCAGCCTCTGAATCAAACGTTCATGTGTTCTGAGTCGATAAAGTGAAGATCAGATTATTGATGAAGTTCTGTTCATGTCAGGTTTCATGTTGGAGGATCTGCATGAGTTAAAGACTCGAGCTAACTAAAACACATTCACAGAATATTTGACTCAGAAATACGATTTATATTCAATTATCAAATATATTTCATTTTCATCTCCACGTTTCAACACGAGCTGCTCGGTGGTGTAATGTTACCTACTCTCCGTCTGTTATAAACAGTGACACGTTAGACTCCAAGTGCCTATGAGCCAATAACAGACAGAGTAGGGACGAGGGAGGGTCATCCCTTCACCATCCTAGGAAAACAAATTACAGCTTACCACAGATATTGTCTTCAATCATTGGTGTGAATCAGAGGGGATTTAGAAGTGGGTATACTCCGTATACCTGCAAATACCCTGCACTACACCACTGAGCTGCACACTGCTGCAGTGGTTAGCTCTGTTCCCTCACAGTGAGGAGGTTCCTGGTTTGAATCCCCGTCTGACAGGAGCCTCTCTGTGAGGAGTTTGCATGTTCTCCTCGTGCATGCGTGGGTTCTCTCCGGGTACTCCGGCTTCCTCCCACAGTCCAAAGACATGCTGGTTAGGTTACCTGGTGACCCTAAATTGTCCGTAGGTGTGAATTTGAGTGTTGCTGGTCACCCTCGACCAGTTCAGGGTGTAACCCCGCCTTGCCCAATGACAGCTGGGATCGGCTCCAGCCCCCCTGAATAAGAAAAGCGGTATAGATAATGGATGGATGTTTGAACATTGTATGACATAATTCAAATGAAAATGCAAATTTGTAAAACCCTTTAAAGGTCACATATCCTCCTCCTCTTCAGTGTAAATAAGTCTCAGAGCTCCTCTAACATGTGTGTGAAGTGTCTTGTTCTAAATCCACTCTGATCCTGTATTTGATCATGTCTATAAACCCCTCTATTTCAGCCCTGCTCAGAACAGGCTGTTTCTGTGTCTGTAGCTTTAAATGTAAATGAGCTGTGTCTGACCACGCCCCTCTCTGGAAGGGCTCGGGTGGCTCGGGCTTTCTCGCTCCATGCTCTATTGTTTACGGTGAGAAGGCAGACTCAGAGGGCAGAACAAACACCTAGCTGTGGGAGTGTCACCCACCTGGGGGAGGGGTTACTGCCCTTTGTGATGTCATGAAGGGAAAATCTCCAAACGGCCTGTTTGAGCACACATTTTCTGAAAAGTGGAGCAGGCAAAAGACGGAGAGGATGGACTTTTCTCATCATTGGGGGGGTTTGTAGACAGACTAGAGACACATGTTAGAGAAACATGGGGAAGTGTGTTTTCATTTCTCAGAATAAACGTTTAACTCGGACTTTAGGTTTAAAAAGGAATTCAAGAGATGATTTTATTTTAAACATCACCACCTTTTCTTGTCCTGAACTCGGGGTTGTTACTCAGAGTGTGTTTTCTTTAACTGAATCAAATCTGAATATCTTTTAAAATAATCAATATATGAAACTGATCTGTTAATGAACGTCTCTTTCGTTCTGCAGGAGATTCAACTGTTCACATTCAAACACCCAGAGCCTGCTGGACTCCAGCTGTTTGATCGCAGCGAATCAGGCTCAAAGAGTTCGTACTGACAAACACACCGACACAAAGTGGTTCACCTTTAGGTCAGGAACTGTTTGGGGAAATATCTGCAGAGATGAAGGCGAAACATACGACACGCTCCTCAGTTTCTATCAGCATTTAATCTTTGGTCATGACGATCGGACGGACTCAGAAGACACACGGAGGACAGGAGGAGACACACGGAAGACAGGAGGAGACACACGGAAGACAGGAGGAGACACACGGAGGACAGGAGGAGACACATGGAGGACAGGAGGAGACACACGGAGGACAGGAGGAGACACACGGAGGACAGGAGGAGACACACGGAGGACAGGAGGAGACACATGGAGGACAGGAGGAGACACACGGAGGACAGGAGGAGACACACGGAGGACAGGAGGAGACACACGGAGGACAGGAGGAGACACACGGAGGACAGGAGGAGACACACAGAGGACAGGAGGAGACACATGGAGGACAGAAGGGGGCCGGACGGAGAGCTGGACCATCATTCACAACTCTGAGCACCATCGCCGTCCAGGCCGGCCAATCACTGATGGTCGTCTCTATCCTCAAGGTAAACAGACGTGTCGTCTTTAGAGAGAGAGTTTCAGTCGTTAGTCTCTAAAGTGTTTAAACGTTTTCTCACATGTTGGAGGCATTCGGTGTGTTCAGGAGCTGCACGTGTTTTTTAAACTTCAGGTTTGTGTTCCAGAATATCCGCCTTAAAATAATGAAGCTATAAAACTGTTAAATATAACTGAAGCACGTTTTTAAACCCGGGATTCTTCCTTAGTCCATGTGCTGCTTCCTGTTATAGCACAAACTATTTATGTGTGTGTGTGTGTGTGTGTGTGTGTGAGTGTGTAAGTGTGGGTGTGTGTGTGTGTGTGTGTGTGTGTGTGTGTGTGTGTGTGTGTGTGTGTGTGTGTGAGAGAGAGTGTAAGTGTGTGAGTGTGTGTGAGTGTGTGGGTGTGTGTGAGTGTGTGGGTGTGTGTGTGACAGCTGAGGTCTCTCAATGTTTGAAGGTGAGTGTGTATTTAAAGTTTCATGTGTGTCTGTGTGTCAGATAATGGTTGAAGGCAGCGCTGTCATTGTAGTTAAAGTGTGTGTGTGTGTGCGCGCGTGTGTGTGTGTGTGCGCGCGTGTGTGTGTGTGTGTGTGTGTGTGTGTGTGTGTGTGTGTGCGTGCATGTGTGCTGTCATGTGTCACACTGTGTCCTGTTGGGTCGACATGCCAGAGATACTGTATCATCCTGAGGAATGTTTGAACAGAAACACGCGTGTGCAGAGAAACATGCATCAGCTCTGTGAGCTGAAGAAGTCATCAGGTCGATCTGAGAAGAACCAAAACAAAGATTTCACTTCTTACCATCATGTTTTTATACATGTCAGTATTTAAAGAAAACTTTCAGGGCTGGAAAGTGGAGCCATGCCAAGGGGACTGCAGTTCCTCCAGTGTCCACTAGA
The DNA here is from genome assembly GCA_020745685.1 of Tautogolabrus adspersus. Lineage (NCBI taxonomy): Eukaryota > Metazoa > Chordata > Actinopteri > Labriformes > Labridae > Tautogolabrus > Tautogolabrus adspersus. The sequence continues at coordinate 29,095,564 of CM036548.1, read as the reverse complement.
GTCTGTCTCCTGCAGTGAGTCAGTCCCCATAGAGCCCCATGTTAAAATGTCCAACTTTACAGCTGCAGTTCCTCCAGTGTCCACTAGAGTCTGTCTCCTGCAGTGAGTCAGTCCCCATAGAGCCCCATGTTAAAATGTCCAACTTTACAGCTGCAGTTCCTCCAGTGTCCACTAGAGTCTGTCTCCTGCAGTGAGTCAGTCCTCATAGAGCCCCATGTTAAAATGTCCAACTTTACAGCTGCAGTTCCTCCAGTGTCCACTAGAGTCTGTCTCCTGCAGTGAGTCAGTCCTCATAGAGCTCCATGTTAAAATGTCCAACTTTACAGCTGCAGTTCCTCCAGTGTCCACTAGAGTCTGTCTCCTGCAGTGAGTCAGTCCTCATAGAGCCCCATGTTAAAATGTCCAACTTTACAGCTGCAGTTCCTCCAGTGTCCACTAGAGTCTGTCTCCTGCAGTGAGTCAGTCCTCATAGAGCCCCATGTTAAAATGTCCAACTTTACAGCTGCAGTTCCTCCAGTGTCCACTAGAGTCTGTCTCCTGCAGTGAGTCAGTCCCCATAGAGCTCCATGTTAAAATGTCCAACTTTACAGCTGCAGTTCCTCCAGTGTCCACTAGAGTCTGTCTCCTGCAGTGAGTCAGTCCCCATAGAGCCCCATGTTAAAATGTCCAACTTTACAGCTGCAGTTCCTCCAGTGTCCACTAGAGTCTGTCTCCTGCAGTGAGTCAGTCCTCATAGAGCCCCATGTTAAAATGTCCAACTTTACAGCTGCAGTTCCTCCAGTGTCCACTAGAGTCTGTCTCCTGCAGTGAGTCAGTCCCCATAGAGCCCCATGTTAAAATGTCCAACTTTACAGCTGCAGTTCCTCCAGTGTCCACTAGAGTCTGTCTCCTGCAGTGAGCCAGTCCCCATAGAGCTCCATGTTAAAATGTCCAACTTTACAGCTGCAGTTCCTCCAGTGTCCACTAGAGTCTGTCTCCTGCAGTGAGTCAGTCCTCATAGAGCCCCATGTTAAAATGTCCAACTTTACAGCTGCAGTTCCTCCAGTGTCCACTAGAGTCTGTCTCCTGCAGTGAGTCAGTCCTCATAGAGCCCCATGTTAAAATGTCCAACTTTACAGCTGCAGTTCCTCCAGTGTCCACTAGAGTCTGTCTCCTGCAGTGAGTCAGTCCTCATAGAGCCCCATGTTAAAATGTCCAACTTTACAGCTGCAGTTCCTCCAGTGTCCACTAGAGTCTGTCTCCTGCAGTGAGTCAGTCCCCATAGAGCCCCATGTTAAAATGTCCAACTTTACAGCTGCTGTTCCTCCAGTGTCCACTAGAGTCTGTCTCCTGCAGTGAGTCAGTCCTCATAGAGCCCCATGTTAAAATGTCCAACTTTACAGCTGCAGTTCCTCCAGTGTCCACTAGAGTCTGTCTCCTGCAGTGAGTCAGTCCTCATAGAGCCCCATGTTAAAATGTTCAACTTTACAGCTGCAGTTCCTCCAGTGTCCACTAGAGTCTGTCTCCTGCAGTGAGTCAGTCCCCATAGAGCCCCATGTTAAAATGTCCAACTTTACAGCTGCAGTTCCTCCAGTGTCCACTAGAGTCTGTCTCCTGCAGTGAGTCAGTCCTCATAGAGCCCCATGTTAAAATGTCCAACTTTACAGCTGCAGTTCCTCCAGTGTCCACTAGAGTCTGTCTCCTGCAGTGAGTCAGTCCTCATAGAGCCCCATGTTAAAATGTCCAACTTTACAGCTGCAGTTCCTCCAGTTTCCACTAGAGTCTGTCTCCTGCAGTGAGTCAGTCCTCATAGAGCTCCATGTTAAATAAACATGTTTACAGTCTGGTATAAAAACAGTTTGGGTCTCTAGAGCTCATTTCTCTCTTCAACTGTACGGGCTGAATGTTTTTACATCTCACCTGTTTACATTATATTAAGGCTTAAAGGGATGTAGAATTAGGGGGCGTGGCCTCTTTGAATGACAGGTGACAGCTGCTAGCTGCCTGCTAGGTGTCCCCTCAGCCTATTCAGTCCCTGACCTTTAACCTCTGGGCCGTGTTTGTGCTGTTGGAACCTTTTGGAGATTTGTTCCTGTAAATATCAGACTAATAATCTGTCTCTCTGTGAGCTTTATTGGACTAACAGACCGTCCAACAAGTCTGAGCTCCACTTTCTACAACCAGTCACATCAGAACTTTATATATTTACATGTTAGCAATTACAATTAGCAGCTAATCTGAGTCTTTAAGAACCACACCTGGACTGTTAGCTCGTTCACTGTTAGTTGTTCATTGATTTATATGTGGCGATGCCTGCATGACAGTCAGGATGGTTGTTTGATTTTTCCTAAGATGAGACGGCCATTAGTTAACTCACTCATCGACCATCTCAGCACACACTGTATAACTTTGTGTTTCTTTGTGTACACTATGGCTTCACTTCTCTGTAGTGACTGTGTGTGTGTGTGTGTGTGTGTGTGTGTGTGTGTGTGTGTGTGTGTGTACAGAGTGGGTCTCTGGTCCACCTTCAGCTGGTTCAGGTCCATCCAGGTCTCTGTGAGATCGGATCAAACCAGGAAGAAAACCAGATCCTGATCCAGGAGCAGCAGCAGCTGCTGGAGAAACTGAAGGTACGAACAGGAACAAACACATCAACTTTGTTTCCTCGGCGTCTGAAACTCATTCATCGTTTTTAAAACCTTCCCGAGGTTTACTCTCCTCTTGCTGTCATACATCAGCTCCACAGTTTATAACAGGAACATTTATCAGGTCTAATGAAGAGGAGACGTACGGAGCCCCTGAAGGCTCAAGTAACAAAGAATGTAAGAAAACGTTTACAAATCTGTGCGTATGGATTATAATCAGTGCCATCGGATTCGTAACCCGCAGAACTCTGTACAAAACTGTGGGTACAGATTTGAAGTCTCTTTTTTTCTTACCTGAGCCTGCAGGACTCCGTAGAAAACGTATAACTGTGTGCATTGAACTATAGCTTCAAGCTTCTAATCCAAGACCATGTCTATGCATCAGCTTTGGTCAGGAACATTATAAATGTGTGCACTAAATATTTAAAATCTGTTTTTCTTTCTCTACTTTCAGAAACATGAGAGGGAGGTGCTGTCTGTGGTGGAGAGGACGGAGCGGAAGAAACAGAGGAGGAGCAGAAAACAGGAGGAGGATGTGCACAGAGCCATGACGGGCTCTCTGAAGGAGGGATGGTCGCTGCTTCTCCGCCTACTGGAGAGACGACAGGAAGTGCTGACGCTGACTTCAGACTTTTACTGCCGAGCGATGGAGGTAAGAGACACGACGGGGCCGCCGTGCAGCCGCTCTGACTGATGCTGCCTCTGAGTCTCCATTGCACAGCCCATCAGTGTTTGTGTTTTTAGAGAAGAAACACATCTGTCTTCATACATTTGTGAGCAAGGGTCATGGTTAGATCTTTAGTATTGAGTGGAAACAAGCCCAAAAAGACTGTAATGCTCTCTCAGAGCATTTTCACTCCTACTTTGTTTAAACAAACTCGAGTCTGTCAAGTCAGTGCGGTTTGTTTGTAGTAAGAACATGAACCGACCTCGATCTACAGGAAGTAACCACTGTGGGCCGTCTCTGTTCATCATCACTGACCACAGGCAGACCTGACGGAGCTTCAGAAACTGTTCGAGTGGATGAGCAGGTCCTGATTCAGAAGGATTAACGTGGTCCTGGTTCAGGAGGATTAACGTGGTCCTGGTTCAGGAGGATTAACGTGGTCCTGGTTCAGGAGGATTAACGTGGTCCTGATTCAGAAGGATTAACGTGGTCCTGGTTCAGGAGGATTAACGTGGTCCTGGTTCAGGAGGATTAACGTGGTCCTGGTTCAGGAGGATTAACGTTCTCCTGGTTCAGGAGGATTATTGTGGTCCTGGTTCAGGAGGATTAACGTGGTCCTGGTTCAGGAGGATTATTGTGGTCCTGGTTGAGGAGGATTAACGTGGTCCTGGTTCAGGAGGATTAACGTGGTCCTGGTTCAGGGGGATTAACGTTCTCCTGGTTCAGGAGGATTATCGTGGTCCTGGTTCAGGAGGATTAACGTGGTCCTGGTTCAGGAGGATTATTGTGGTCCTGGTTCAGGAGGATTAACGTGGTCCTGGTTCAGGAGGATTATTGTGGTCCTGGTTCAGGAGGATTAACGTGGTCCTGGTTGAGGAGGATTAACGTGGTCCTGGTTGAGGAGGATTAACGTGGTCCTGGTTCAGGGGGATTAACGTGGTCCTGGTTCAGGAGGATTAACGTTCTCCTTCTCCTGAACTGTCTTGATAACATATTATTTTCAAACTGTCTCGTTTGTCTTCAGTGATAAATGCAAACAATATAAAAGCTGATGAGCAGAGCCGACTGTGTAGTCGTCTGTCCAATTAGAAACTGTAAAGAGTCTTTGGAGCAGCCACAGCCAATCAGGAGGCAGCTAGTCTTTGTTTAAATTCCGACCATTTAGCATTTTCCTCGCTCATCACTCATTTTGGTTTGCTTGTAAATGTCCCTGTGTTAACACAGACCAAACGTCAGGTGACATTGCATCAGTGGAACAAACAGGTCGATGATTCAGACCAGAGCAAACGATCACCAGGTGTGAAAACGTTCTAACAGTTACCGATTGAAGTTTTGCCTCCAGGTATTCTTGGTCAAAGGAGGATCATCTGCCTCTTGTTTGATCCTATTCTGAATGAAAGCTGAAATAAGACGCTTCATGATGATATTTCAGCTGCAGCTCAGTGAAAACGTCTTCATCTATCATCGGACTGTTTGACCTCTGACCTCCTCCCTGTACACACTAAAGTGTCCTTCATGGTTAAACAGCAGGACTGTGATTTATCCTCGTCTCGTGTCTCCATAAAGAACATTTGTTTTCAGCTCTCACATTCCCCCCGAGCGTCGCTGAATGTGTTAGCTGGATCTCTGGCGTGCTGCGGTAAGCCATGCTGATTGGTCGGCTGGCTTTATTAGAAACACCTGCTGCCTGATCAGGGTCACCTGCTGCAGCCTTCAACTAAAACGGTCAAACAAAGAGCATTCTGGGTCTATTTTAGTCGTCTGTGCTTTCGTTGAAGGTTCAAGGTTCAAGGTTGTCTTTATTATCCCTGCCATTGGGCACTTTGTCTCGCAGTCAGCAGTAAAATAAATGCACACATACATACAGCCTCCAGTCAGCATACAACATCAAATGGACAATAAATAAATACAGTAGAAACACAGTTAGTTATTGAGGAAGGTAATGGCAGCAGGGACAAATGAGTTCCTCATTCTCTTTGTCCTGCACGCTGGCAGGCTGAACCTGCGGCCTGACAGCAGCAACTTCAAATCCTTTGACAGAGGACGACTTTGATCTCCCGAGACTGACTGAGCCTTTTTCAAACACTTCCCTCTATATAAATGAGAGAGATCAGAGAGGGACGATCCTGTGATTCTGCCACACAGTTTAACAATGCTCTGCATGTTGTTGGGTTCTTGATACTGAGTGACCCGTACCAGGTCACCATGCAGAAAGTTCAAACTGATTCAATGAAGCAAGAATCAAACATCTTCATAAAAGTGCTGTCAACATTAAAATTGCGAAGCTTCCTGAGAAAGTGCACACGCTGATGAGCTTTGTTGCAAACAGCATCAGTTTGGAGCTCGAAGGCGAGTTTGTCATCAATGATGGTCCCAAGGTACTTGTATTGATGCACAACCTCAACAGCCTGCTTATCTATAAGAACAGGAGAAATGACAGAGGGAGTTTTCCTGAAGTCCACTGTCATTTCTTTGTCTTTAGGACATTAATGTCCAGGAAGGATGACCTGCACCAGTCTGAGAATTCCCTCACGACTGGGCCGTGATGTGGGTCATCAGTGCTGAGGAGGGAAACGATCACTGAGTCATCGGCGAACTTAATGATGTGCCGGTTCTCACGTCTGCTTTGACACTCATTAGTGTATAGCACAAATAAAAGAGGAGAAAGGACACATCCCTGGGGTGATCCAGTTAAAGAAAAAAGAACATCTGATACGATGCCATTTACTTTCACACGCTGTGACCTTCTTGTTAAAAATTCCATCAGCCAGCATATTAGGCCACGGTCAATGTTGTGGATGGTCTTGAGCCTATCTGCTAAGATATGTGGTTGAATGCAATTAAAAGCTGAAAAGAAATAAATCAAAATTAAGTGTGTGAGGGTCTTAGCCCCCTCAAGGTGTGTCAGGACTGTGTTTAACAAGGTGCCCACTGTGTCCTCAACACCCCTGCCTGACCTGTATGCAAGTTGTAATGGATCTAAATTTGCCGCCACTTTTTTTAAAAGTGTATCCTCGGGTCACATCAAACATCACTTCACCCGAACAGTCAATAAGACCCTCAGACAACAGACCCTCTCCTGGACCCCCTACAGTTCGCCTACAGAGCCAACAGGTCTGTTGATGATGCTGTCAACCTGGCCCTCCACTCCATCCTCAAGCATCTGGACTCAGCAGGAACCTACGCCAGGATCCTGTTTGTGGATTTCAGCTCTGCTTTCAACACAATAATCCGGCCCTGCTCCAGGACAAGTTCTCCCAGCTGAACGTGCCTGACTCCACCTGCAGGTGGATCACAGACTTCCTGTCTGACAGGAGACAGCAGGTGAAGCTAGGGAAGAATGTCTCGGACAGCAGGACCATCAGCACTGGCTCCCCTCAAGGCTGCGTTCTTTCTCCTCTGCTCTTCTCCCTGTACACTAACAGCTGCACCTCCAGTCACCAGTCTGTGAAGCTCCTCAAGTTCGCAGACGACACCACCCTCATTGGACTCATCTCTGGTGGGGACGAGTCTGCCTACAGGTGGGAGGCTGACCATCTGGTGACCTGGTGCAGCGAAAACAACCTAGAGCTTAAAGCTCTGAAGACAGTGGAGATGGTTGTGGACTTTAGGAAAAACGCAGTCGCCCTCAGCCCCATCACCATCGGTGACTCCACGGTGTCTACTGTGGAGTCTTTCCGCTTCCTGGGGACCACCATCGCCCAGGACCTCAAGTGGGAGCTGAACATCACCTCCCTCATCAAGAAAGGACAGCAGAGGATGTACTTCCTGCGGCAGCTGAAGAAGTTCAACCTGCCAAAGACCATGATGGTGCACTTCTACACTGCCATCCTCGAGTCCATCCTCTCCTCCTCCATCACAGTCTGGTACGCTGCAGCCACAGCAAGAGAGAAGTGCAGGCTGCAGCGCATCATCCGCTCTGCAGAGAAGGTGATTGGCTGCAGTCTACCATCTCTCCACGACCTGTACACCTCCAGGACCCTGAGGCGTGCAGGTAAGATTGTGGCCGACCCCTCTCACCCCCGCACATGGACTGTTTGAGACTCTCCCCTCTGGTAAGAGGCTGCGGTCCATCAGGACCAAAACCTCTCTCCACAAGAACAGTTTCTTCCCCTCTGCTGTCAGCCTCATGAACAATGTCCCCCCCCCCCCCCCCCCTCCTCCCACATAACACAGACTCTCATCAGCCCCACAGTCAGAAAACATCTCAGTGATGTGAAGGCTGGAACTGTTTTTATGAGTTACATTAACGCTCACTGGACTTTACATTTATTTTCTCACATGCACTCTATTTCACCTTTTGTACATTTTGTGTTTTTTATTTTTTATATTTGACATTTTAAATTCTATTTTATATATTTGTAATTTCTTCTTATATTTTATTATTTAAGTTCTTGCTAGTTCTGTTTTATCTCCTTTGTTAAATGTTCTGCACCAACACACCTTTATTTATTATGTATAAATGTACTTGGCAATAAAACCCGATTCTGATTCTGATAAAAAGAGACATTTTAACGTGTCAGTGTCGACACTGAGCGTCACTGAGGTCCAGCCAGATCATCCCAACAAACATCGGATGCACTGCTGTTACATTTAATGCTCATATTCAAGTGTCTAGAGGAGACATTCTCCCTCGATCTTCTCTCTAATGTTTTTGATATCAACAACTTTTGGATCGATTGGGATGAAAATGGTTCCGATATTCATGTTTCACTTTCGTCACCAGTCGGCACAATCATCAGGTCAATATTTAAAAGTGTTTCATAGAATTGATCACAATGGTTCTCTATTATCTTTGAGGTAAAAAACACTGCGTCATGTATTTTAATTTAACGACCCTGAAGAAAGAGAGGAGAACAACAAAGAGAACATAATGAATCTAGTTGAGTGAAGATTGTGTTAGAAGTCAACAGATGATCTATTACAAGACGTTGAACATTGTAAATATTGTGCCTGCTAAAAGTCAGCATGTTATGTTTTTTCCCTTGTTATAGATAGTTAAAAGTCTTCATGTCTACTCGTTCTCACTGCTTATTGTATTGGTGGTGCGCCACAGGGTTCTGTTCTCGGCCCATGAACGTTCATATTGAAGCATACTAACTCGACAGCTTAAAAACCAACAGATAAATGAATATTTTTCATTTTCTTAGAAACATTTTTTATGTTGTCACTGTCTGAATAATCTGTCTTAACATCATCAAAGAGGTTACCCTGAGAAAAAGTCTTGACTAAAAACTCACTGTTCTGGTTCTGAGGTTCCACCCCTTACCCAGGATGATTGAGAAACACTAACATCTGTCTGTGTCTGTCTGCAGTTTGCTGCGAGTATCAACAGACTGGAAGATCTACAGATCTGTACAGACAGCGACAGACTGAGAGAAGTGCAGCTCACATACGAGTCCATGAGGAGAGGTAAACATGTAGATATTAGTGAAAGTGTTAGTTTTTGTTTCAGCGCCGTGGTAACAAGTCGTGCTGAGGCAGGGTTGGGGATATAATCTACTCCTGAAAGAGATTTGTTTTCAATATTTCAGTATGTCCAATAAAATATCTAAATTAAAGGCACGGTTAGACTTCAGCTTCTTACACTCTGACTGAACAACTTTAAAGTGAAATGTCACATTGGAAAAGAAGGTGAGCTGAAAATGATCTAAAACCATAAACCACAGTCCGATGTTTCTTATTAAACTGAGAAGAAAGGGTTCAAACTTAGCTCAGTTGTAGATTGTAAACTAATGTCTCCTGAAAAGCTGGTTCAAACTACAAGTATACTGGTTATGATACACACAGATAAACTGGTTTGAACTGGTTTCATTTTGTCTTTTTGTTTTGGTTTCAGATCTTCTGGGTAAATCCCTGCAGGTTATAACCAGCAGCAACTCTCTGCTAAAGAAACTAAGACAGCTGCAGAGGACTGAGGCCCTCCAGAGGAGAGGAGGAGTACTGCAGGAGGAGAAGGAGGAGGAGGAAGAGGAGGTGAAAGCATCACAGCTGCACAATATCTAACAACTCAAGGCCAGGATATGTAGTTGAGTAGCTTTTTGATGAATGTGTCAGTCGATGCTCATGGTGTGTCCCTTTCCCAGAGTTCTGAGCGCAGCCAGGGGGCGGCGTTGAGACTGGAGGAGCTGGTGGAGACGCTGCAGGACCGGAGAAGGAGGGCAGACCAGGCCACCAGGCAGCAGCTTCAACAGGCTGAGAACTTAATTATGATTCACGAGGAAGAACAAGAGAGGAGCAGAGAGGCAACTTTGGAAGTAAACAAGGAATCCAGCATTAAAACTTTTAATATTTGATGCTCACATGGCTTTTATTGAACACCCAACTGTATGCAACACGATCATTAAAAATACAGTTATGAGAGGTTTGCATCGAGCTTGTGGACGTTTTGACACCAACGCTGTTCCAAAAATCAGCGAGCAGTTTCTTTAGTTAGATCCATACCGAGTTTGTTCCACATGTTGGTAAAGTTTCCTCTCTAGACTCGATATAGCTCAAAATATGAACACAGCACTGTTAGATGAGTTTACTTCATCCTGCATTATTACATTTAAAATAATGTTCATATTAAAGTACAGTATTATTAGATCAGAGTAACTGAACTTGCAGCCGTGACTCATCAGTCTGTTCTGTCAGCATCCGTCTTGTGTTCATGTTATAAATATCAATCATGATCGCAGCTACATTCTCGTCTCTCTGCTGACCGGATTTAAAAATATTCTGTGCTGAACTTTCTGCACAGCTGATAACTCTGCCTTACTTCATCCGCTGGATATTAGTGATTCCCAAAGTGGGGCCCGTGACCCGGAGTTATGTTGGGGTGGGGGCCCGGCAAGGCTAAATTAAAACAGTGCCAGCCAAGCATGGCAGATTTTGTGTGAGGACTTTCAGGTAAATGTAAGGCTGACAATGAATCTACAACAGACGTAACATATTGGTGAAGTTTCATGTTGCAGTATCACTTTCAAATACTTCCACTTTAAAGGAAGAATGTTCCACATCTTCCACATAATTATACCAGAAATCAATTTTGTCCTGTGTAAATGTGTCTCTGAGTCATGACTGTCTACAATGAGGGAGAAGCTCGAGTCCCGCTGGCTGTGTTGTTGTCAGAGCCGTGTTTACATGGACGGGACGGCCGGCTCCTCCCCTTGTGTATAAAAGCTGTTTTAGTCAAGGACTAGAGAGAAGAAGAAGAACATACTCACTGATTATTTGAACGTCACAGAAGTGTTTTTAGATTACAGTCATTCCGTGTCAGTTTACATGCAATGTGAAGCTACGAGCTAACTAAAGAGCGCTAACATTAGCATGCTAACACCACAGTGCAGGTCACAGGCAACTAGCTCAAGCCAAGGACAATTTGGTCCGCCACATTTGTTTGATTCCTTCTTGTGAACACAAGTGGAGGGGGGTTGGAGGTGTGTCTCTGGAGGAGAGCGGAGGCTTCAGTCTGGAGGAGGTGTGGCCTAACAGCAGTTTGTTTTGGTTTCATGCTGGTGCTCAAGGGCGCCATCTACTGGATCAAAAAGTTGCACATCCTTCCTTTAAAGCGTCGTCAGCACTGAAGTTGCTGATCTGTACTTTTTGCAGCCAATGTTTGAAATAAATTCTAAACATAGAGTGATGAGTGTACCGGTATGTAGATCTATGTTGATGTGTATGATAAGGGGGTGAGGGGGGCTTAAAAATATTTTCATCTGCCAAAGTTTTTGCCGTAAAATCCAACAGAATCTGAAGCCTTTGATCAGCGTTACATCTATTAAACGAAATGAAAAACAAAACAACTGCTGGACTGCTCTAACACAGATTAACTAGTCATGTTGTACTTTTATACACTATATTGCCAAAAGTATTCGCTCACCTGCCTTGACTCGCATATCAACTTAGGTGACATCCCATTCTTAATCTATAGGGTTTAATATGACGTTGGTCACCCCTTTGCAGCTATAACAGCTTCAACTTTTCTGGGAAGGCTGTCCACAAGGTTTAGGAGTGTGTTTATGGGAATTTTTGACCATTCTTCGAGAAGCGCATTTGTGAGGTCACACACTGATGTTGGACGAGAAGGCCTGGCTCTCAGTCTCCGCTCTAATTCATCCCAAAGGTGTTCTATCGAGTTCAGGTCAGGACTCTGTGCAGGCCAGTCAAGTCCATCCACACAAAACTCTCTCATCCATGTCTTTATGGACCTTGCATTGTGCACTGGTGCACAGTCATGTTGGAACAGGAAGGGGCCATCCCCAAACTGTTCCCACAAAGTTGGGGGCATGGAATTGTCCAAAATCTCTTGGTATCCTGAAGCATTCAGAGTTCCTTTCACTGGAACTAAGGGGCCAAGCCCAGCTGCTGAAAAACAACCCCACACCATAATCCCCCCTCCACCAAACTTTACACTTGGCACAATGCAGTCAGACAAGTACCGTTCTCCTGGCAACTGCCAAACCCAGACTCGTCCATCAGATCGCCAGATGGTGAAGCGCGATTCGTCACTCCAGAGAACGCGTCTCCACTGCTCTAGAGTCCAGTGGGGGCGCGCTTTAGACCACTGCATCTGACGCTTTGCCTTGTAATTGGTGATGTATGGCTTGGATGCAGCTGCTCGTCCAAGGAAACCCATTCCATTAAGCTCTCTATGCACTGTTCTTGAGCTAATCTGAAGGCCACATGAAGTTTGGAGGTCTGTAGCGATTGACTCTGCACAAAGTTGGCGACCTCTGCGCACTATGCGCCTCAGCATCAGCTGACCCCGCGCCGTCTTTTTACGTGGCTTACCACTTCGTGGCTGAGTTGCTGTCATTCCCAATCGCTTCCACTTTGTTATAATACCACTGACAGTTGACTGAGGAATATTTAGGAGCGAGGAAATTTCACGAATGGACTTGTTGCACAGGTGGCATCCTATCACAGTACCACGCTGGAATTCACTGAGCTCCTGAGAGCGACCCTGTCTTTCACAAATGTTTGTAGAAACAGACTGCATGCCTTGGTGCTTGATTTTATACACCTGTGGCCATGGAAGTGATTGGAACAACTGATTTCAATTATTTGGATGTGTGAGTGAATACTTTTGGCAATATAGTGTAGTTGACACATGTCTCATCTGTTAACATGAAGGAGGTGGAGCTTGTTGCCTATACTGCAACCAATCAGTAGGGGGAGCTCTAAATGTTTTAGTTTTACTTCCTGGTTGCTGTTATTGCTCTGTCCCTCTTCATACATGTCTCTGGGGTCTCTGCAGGACTGGAGACTGACAGTCGACGAGATCCTGGAACAGAACCAGCAGTCTGAACCAGAATCAGATGGGGGTCCAGATCTGAGGACAGAATCCAGAACCAAAGAAACCATAGACCTGAAATCCGTACCCCTATCAGAGGAAGAGTCAGTAGTCTGTAGACCAGATTTAACCAGAGACCAGGAGCCTGGATCTAGATCAGACCTGCAGTCAGGGTCCAGGTCAGGTCTGCCTCCCGTACTTGGATCAGAGGAAACCAGAGTCCTTAAACCTGTATCCAAAACAGGAGCTACCACACCCCCCCCAAACAGGTCTAGATCAGACCTGCTGTTAAAGTCCAGATCAGAGGAGACCAAAACCTCCAAACAAGGACTCGGATCAGACCTGAAGCCAGTTTCCAGATTACAGCTGAAACCAGAACAGACCAAAGACTTGCTGTCCGAGTCGAGGTCAGCACAAATATCTGGATCAGAGTCTGATCTGCGGACTGGATTAAAGTTTAAACCTAAATCTGGACCAGAGGAATTGAGAAACCCACCACCTTGTTTCAAACTAAACTTGAAGGCTGGACCCGCATCAGACCAGATATCGAGATCGGGATCAAACCTGCTACCAGAAACCAGATTAGATGTAAAACCTCCATCCACATCAGAGTCAACCAGAGAACTAGAAACTGAATCCAGATTAAAGGAGATCAAAACCCCGCAGTTTGGTATCAGATTAAACCTGAAGTCTGTATCCAGATCAGACCTCCAATCTGGTCCTAAACAAGAGGAGACCAGAGACCTGGAGCCTGGATTCAGATCAGACCTTAACTATGAATCAAGATCAGATCCAAAGCCAGCGTCTGGATCAGTGGAACCAAAAACCACATCAGAGGAGAGCGAAAGCCTGCAGCAAGATTATGGATCATATCTGAAACAGGGGTCTAGATCAGGGTATTCCAAAGACCTGGAGCCTGGATACAGTTCAGACCTGATTCCAGGGTTGAGGTCAGATGAGACTCGAGATCAACTAAAGGAAACTAGATCAGACCTGAAACCTGGATCCGGGGAAGATCTTCAGTCTGAATTTGGACAAGTGACAGTGCCTGGATCTGGACTGGCGCAGACCAAAACCCTGCTCTCTGGATTTACACTAAACCTGAAGTCTGTTTCCAGATCAGACCAGATGCCTGGGACTGTATCAGGTGAAGAGCCAGGATCCAGATTAAACACCAAATCTGAGACTAGACCAGAACAGACCAGAGACCTGAAACCTGTACCCAGAACAAAAGAGACAAAAAACCTTCTGCAAGGAACCAGATCAGATCTAAAGCCGGGATCTAGAACTGAGCATTCCAGAGACCTTGAGCCTGGAATGAGTTCAGACCTGAAACCTGGATCCAGGTCGGATCTTCAGACTAGAATCGGATCAGAGATAAAACCAGGATCTGGAGTGATGGAGACCAAAAACCTGCTGTCTAGATTCACATTAAACCTGATGGCTGGGTCCAGATTAGAAAAGATGCCTGAATCTGAATCAGACGAGGAGCCGGGATCAGGACTAGATACAGAATCTGAGTTCATATTCACACAGACCAGAGACCTGGTACCTGAACTAAAAGTGAACTTGAAGACTCAATTCAGATCAGATTCTAAATCAGAGACCACAGTTGTGGATGCTGGAGTCCGGTCAGAGGAAACCAGAAACTTTGCGTCTAGATTCCCACTTGATGGAAAGCCTGAATCCAGATCAGATCTTAAACCAGGACCTAGATCAAAGGAAACCAAAGACCAACAAGACATGACCACAGAGAGTCAGTCCGAATACATTTTAGATCTGAAGTCTGGATCCAAACCTGAGGAGACCAAAGACCTCCCACCTAGATCAGGATCAGACCTTCAGTCAGAGTTCAGATCTGAGGAGACCAGAAACATTGAGTCAGAACCTAGACAAGAAGGTCAGCTGGGATCTGGATCAGGTCAAGAGCCTGGACATGGACCAAAGGAGACCAGGAACCTGCAGCCTGGATCCACGTCGGAGGAGACCGAAGACCTTCAATCAGAATCTGGACCAGAGGTAAGTGGTTGATTTTAAGGTATGGATTCTTTGGTCTAGACTGGCCATCAACCAAGGCCTTTCTAACTACTTCAGCGGCCAGGAAGGTCAGAGTGCGCTGCGTTCCTTCTCTGAAGACTGACCCCCACAGGAAGTCAGAAATGGGAACGCATAGAGCATCCAGTCAATTACAAAATAAAACACAACATACAGACTCCAGATCGTACATCCGTCACATTATCAACATCAGGTCCAAAAGCAGAAGTTTTTCTCTTTGTTCTCTTTTGGGGCTCTTCAGAAACAGACCCAGAGGGGTAGGGCCATCGTCGCACAAAGAAAGACGAAATGCGGCGCACACAGATCCTGTGGAAACCTCCAGTGTGCATCGCCCTGTTGCCTAGCAACCTCAACAGCTGCACTGGAACTAGCTAACAGTACTATGTCCCATAACGTAACCTGTCATTTTAAAGGTACTTCAAAGCTTTTAGGCCCTTTTTGTTTTTGATTAATTGGCATTATTCAGTGAAGTTGAAACCAGTCACTGGTATCTATAAATGTATTGAAGAAGAAATATAAAAAAAGAATATCCGGAAATGTTGGGCCGTGAATGATTCAGCGGATGGATCCTTCATTGGCCGGGAGAAAGGAGGACAAATTTGATGAAGCCTTTAAATGTGTCAGGCTTTGATGCACCGCTGTGACGTAATCGGTCTTCAAATCTGCCCTTTAGAGGTTGCAGCCGCTGAAATGGGACGTAGCTCCTGTCAGCAGTTTTTTAAGGTATCCGTGATATCTGCAGCTTCCTTTCTGTTTCTGTTTTCAGGCTGAAGACGTTCATTTATCTGAACTGAAACTGAAGGAGACCAAACGAGCTGAGACGGCGATTACTGTCAGGTAAGAAAAATGACTCACAAATGTTGACCAGGACCATCTTCTAGTTCCCACTGCTCAGATAAAACCATCACTTTTCTGACCGTGTGCCAGCTGTGTAGTTTGAAAGTTTAAAACTTAAGTTTATTAAAAAATCACAACTTCACTTATTCATGAACGTAAGTGGTTCACAGGGCTGTGATGTCCCTTAAAAAATGATCCATTGTCTTCTTATCTGGTGCAGTATTCATGGAGAGAGTTACCACGCATCAAGGAACGAGTTATAGGGACAGATATGGGGAATGTATTTGTTAGACTACAGGGATTTAAGAAGTTTGAGCCTGTTTGACTTTACTCGTTACAAATTGAAGCGTACACGCAGGACGCTGTTAAATCAAATCCAGATCATTCTAGCAATCCTGAGTTAAGACAATAAAACCTGCTTGATGTCTTTTGCAGCACGCGAGATGCAAGGCAAGAGAGCATGCTGGGAAAGGACAATGAAATTGCAGAAGACCACGCCCACATAGCAATCCTGACCAATCAGAGACAACAGCTGCTGTCATCATGTGAACACCTCTTGGACAAGGTGATTTTACCTTTTCTCCTTCTTTCTGATGCTGTTCAGAATGCGAAGTGAGGTCATTGTTTCATGTTTGGTTTGTTTTTCAGGTCTGGAGCTGGCTGCAGAAGGGCAGCAGTGTTCTGTCTGACAGCAGTGAAGTCGGACAGCAGCTTTGTGAGGCTGAACACATCCTGAACACACACCTGCAGCTGCATGCACAGGCTGAGGTACACACAAATATTTTACCAAATCTTTATTCCCTTGTAGTAAGTGTGCAGCCCCTCCAAACAAATGATTCTGCGTGTACCGTGGTGGAACCTTAAGCCTGGTTTATACTTTTGTGGTGAATCTACACCACGTATGGGTGCTGTACTAATGCAGAAGCCTACGTACGTAGCATGATGTGCACCTCCTCAAAAATGTGAATACCCAATAAGCCTGTGATTCGCTGCATGCATATTGTGGCTAGTCTGATGGGAGATAAATGGCTGCAGACAACCAACCAATACATCAAATCTACTCAACAACATCTGAAAATATCTGAAGTGAATTTCCTTATCTTAGTCTCTAATTGGTCGAAGAAGTGAAAAAATTCCCCGACCTCTGCCTCGACTGATTCAGCTTTCGTACATTCATCTCCGATGTCTCCTCTTTTTTCTTGTTTGCAATAACTGCAGTTTAATCAACTGCTGCTTAATGTTTATCAGCTCCAACTCCAACATGATACGTTCAGTTTCAGTCGCCATGGTTTCCTGTACACAAACAAGCAGAGTGTTGCAGGACCATAAACTGGTGATATAACTATCATAGAAATCACAATGCCAACGAGTGTTTGTAGGGGAGTATTGCAGAGCTACGCAGACACAACATACAAGTATGTATCGTCCACGATGGCGTATTTTCAACGCAGATATAACCAGGCTTTTCATCTAGACCCACTGGGATAGGATAAGAATCAAATAATCACAGTTTCTTGTTTTTCTCTGAGGAGATTATCATGTGCGTTTGTCTCCAGTCTGCAGGTCATGATGCAGAGAACATGAAGCAGATCCTGGATCAGATCAGAGCTCTGCACACACATTCAACCAGCAGAACCAGTCCCTGGCCTCTTGTTGAACCCAGCCGACATCAGTCCCCTCTGAAGGTGTTGACGGAGCAGCTGAAGAGAGGCAGCACAGGAAGAGCCAACACAACTCAGCCGGGTTTACCTGCTGACCTGACTCCTTCTTTAAGTCCTGAACTTACTGATCGAGTTCATCAGGTCATGAAGGAGCTGCAGAGTTTAGACAAAAAGATCGACTCAAACCTGCAGCTGCTGAAACCCTACGTCACTTTCCTCAGGACAGCACAGCAGGTCTGTCCCTCTTCCCTCATGTTTCTGAAAAGAAATTCACTTTGATTCACTTTGATTCACTTTGGGGCGGCAGTAGCTCAGTCCGTAGGGACTTGGGTTGGGAACCGGAGGGTCGCCGGTTCAAGTCCCGATGCGGACCAAAATATGTCAGTTGGTCTGGTAGCTGGAGAGGTGCCAGACCACTTCTCAAGCACTGCCGAGGTGCCCTTGAGCAAGGCACCGAACCCCCACCAGCTCAGGGGGCGCCTCCCAAGGGGCTGCCACCGCACTCTGACATCTCTCCATTAATGCATGTCCACAGGTCTCGTTGTGCATGTGTGTGATTCAGGCCTGTGTGTGTGAGAAGCATGTCTAAAAATAACAGAGTGCGAACCACAATTTCCCCGTAGGGGATTAATAAAGTATATAAAAAAATTAAAAAAATTCCAAAGTAATCCTTGGACTTCAAGGATGCAAGACTGCTTTATATCTGACTCTAATAACCTGCCACATATAAAGGCAATGACAGACGTATATAAAGGTAAGAGGTGTTATCTGTTGATTCTTCTGTTGTACAGGTGGAGGAGGAGATGGAGATCTACAGAAGCAGCCCAGAGGAAGAGGAGGAGGACGAGAAGAAGCAGAAGAAGAAGAGGCCTGGTAGCTGTAACATCACGATAACTAACAAATCCAGCTTACCAGTGAAGAAGAAGCAGGCCGACGCCTCCTGGCAGGAAACACTACAGAGGGTTCTCATGTGTCAGGAACTGGGAAACAACTTGGTCAACTCTGTTTCCAAGGTAACCAGACCGTGTCACACATCAGATAACATTGTTTTGAATAACATGAACAAGGACATCACATGTTCATTCTTTAACTTTGAAAACGTGTCCATTCTTATGTGGATCATAAAAGTGTGACATGTGACCTTGTCAGGTGTCGGGCGCCGTGTTAAACATGCAGGCAGTGGTGTCGGAGGTTCAGCAGACTATGGAGCGACTCAGCAAAACTAAACAGGAAGTGAACGAACTGCTGACTCAGCAGCAAAATGACATCATGCTACAGCAGGAGTACTGCAGGAAACATCAGGAGAGATTCCTCAAGGTACCTAATACTCTGAACCACAGTATCAGGAACAGGGACCATGCTGGGTTCTTTTTTGTCTGAAACATGTAATCCTGCAGAATAACCAGTTACCAGTGAGGTGCAGTAATGAAGAGGATGCAGAATATGTAAATCATTAAGTTCCTTGCACCAAGCACAAGTTCCTTAAAATTGTGATCAAACTCGCTACATGTACTTCACTGATACTGTTTGTAATCCAGACTCTGCAGGACTTGAAATGTGTCTCTGAGCTGCTGGACTCCTGCACTCAGATGGATCTGGGCTCAGACCTGCAGAACTCCAGGCTGCTGGAGCACTTCACACAGGCTGGACCACACTTTAAGGTGAGCCTTGTGACTTGGAGTACTCGGACAAAGAGTACTATCAAGGCTTTTAATAAAGAGGGCTGTTTGGTTAACTGTTGGAGTATTGGGCTGACTGAAGTTTGGAGCGCTGAGATTGTTTGGATTTGTTGGACAGTTGGAACTTTGAGACCGTTGGTGAATCTTAGACTTCTTTCTGTGTTGACCGCTCAAACCAATGTGACCTTCGGACAGTTGCAACTTTTCTGAAGGACCTTTCTTCCTTAATGATCAGACACACTCTCTGTTTTCTCAGCAACTGGACGCGGAGGTAGAGTTCATGTTGAAGAGCTGGGAGACTCTTAGACAAGTCAGGCCGGATGTGACGGAGTTGGGAGGTCCGTCAGTAAGGGAGGAAGATCTATCAGAGCTGCTGAAGCTTCATGAGAGGGTGAAGAACAAGATCCGTCACAGTGAGACCGTCCTGGACCAGACCAGCAGCTTCCACCTCAAGTCCAAACAGGTCAGTGGACTTTCTATCGGTTTGATTATTTCACTCTCCATAAAATAGATCTGTCTTTTCTTGTGGTTTGTGTTGTCTGTGTCTTCTGTAGACACTCGGATGGGGGAAATAAGGTGTGTAGGAGTGTGTTGCTAAGCAACAGTCACCCTTTTCAAGTGTTCATGTGGACACTCATCATATGACTGTATGCTGGTAGAACTTGGTGTGAACTTGAATCAAGAAGTCGGTCGTAGCTAAGTGCGGCACAAGATAGAAGACCTATATTTTATGCCCCGCTGGTGCACTCGGCAGATGACCTCGACCCGCTGACAAAGTTACATAGTGCTGAAAACAGGCGAGCGGGGCGCTCTGTGGACACGAGAGAGACGCCATCCTCCCTGTTGGAGGTCATTGTTCTATTAGATCGACTTTGAAACGACTGAAGGAGGAGGAGTTACAGATCGTTGCTTTAAGACTGGTCTGCTTGGCTTCACTTTTAAAACCTGGAGGCTACATCCGTTCTTTACATGCAGTCTTCAGTCCTTATATTTGTTATTGGATATAAACAAATGATTGACACGTTTTACATTCACTAAGTTAAGGTGTTAAATTCAGTTTTGTTTCCTGTGTGCCCAGTTGGACGTGCTGCTCCAGTTAGACCCTGAGAGCCCTTCAACTGGTTTTACTGGTTTATGTGGATCCAGCGAGGCTGAGATGAGTCTGCAGAGACAGAAACAGCAGCAGATTCAGAATCTGTTGACAAATGTCTCAACACTGAAGACGGACATCTGCACAGCTGTCAACCAGAAAGTATGAACACATCAAATATTTACATTTGTGGGCATTTATTATGAACCAATCAATCGAGGGTAAAGATATATATACGACTTCTTTTCCCTTCTGACCTCAAGGGGGCTCCCTAGAGTGCATGACTTTGACTCAGAATGGAGCATATTTACGGCTGTATGTGTTCAGTACTAATTGTGAACACTTGGACTGTCAGGGTGGGACACGTTTCAGGGTGGAGCAGCTGGAGGCTCGTCTTCTCTCTCTGGACTCTCTCTGCTTGTCCTGGCTGAATGAAGCCAGACAACGTGAGCAGAACCAGCTGCTGACCCGCCAGCTCAACAATGACATCATCCAGGTGAGGCAGCACCTTTTATTTAAATGTGCAAACATCCAGGTCAAGCGACGCCTGCTGTACTGTAGAGTGACCGCTCATTGTGAATATGTAAACATATGAGCTCTGCTTGGTTGGGGCTGTTGTCATTCACCTGTATGACCAGCAGAGGAGGCTGCTGCCGTCCATCTGTCACACTAAAAATATCTACAGCAGAAGCAGCTGCAGGGTTTCACTCGGCGTGTTGAAGTCTGATGCAAACAGTTGGTGGCACACGCTGTAAACAGTCAGAGCGATTACATTCAACTTCATTTGGTGCTTATTGGCCAGAATGAAAGAAAAACAAACATTTCCTTCATGACAAAGAAATGATCCATCAGTCTTACACTAAAGGACTTCTATTATTAGATCATCAGAACACAAACTCTCAAGTTTAAAGCAAAGGTACAAATACGTTTGTGATTCACTGCAGATAAAGTCCCCCCCCGAGGTAAGTATCTTACCTCCCCTCACCTCACGGATGATTTGAATGAAATAATTCTCATCATTTTTTGAACGAGCACTGACTTGATGACTCTGATCTGAGGCGGCCACTCGACCACGTGTATCAGTTTAAAAATAACTGAAGGCAGCAGGACTTATTTAGATTTGACTGGAGTCCATAAAGTCTCTGAGCTCACTGCTGCGGTCAGCCTCGACACCTAAGATTTACTTTTTTTATTGAGATTTAAGATTTACTTTGCTTTTATTGATCCCCGCAAGGGGAAATTCTGTTTTTACACTCTGTTAAGTCATGCAACACACACATAGGCTGATATATACACGTGCACAAACAGGATCCTGTGGACATGCACTAATGGAGAGATGTCAGAGTGACGGAGCGGCCCACAGCAGGCGCTCCTGAGCTGGTGGAGGGGGGGGATTCGGTGCCTTGCTCAAGGGCATCTCGGCAGTGCTCAGGAGGTGGTCTGGCACCTCTCCAGCTACCAGACCAATTTCCAGATTTGGTCCGCATGGGACTTGAACCAGCGACCCTCCGGTTCCCAACCCAAGTCCCTACGGACTGAGCTACTGCCGCCCATGGTTGATGCTATTTCAAGAAAACAATATGTATGAAACCCCTGTAATCCTCTGTATGAGACCCCGTTTAATCTTTAAGAAGATGCACGTTGAGTTAAACCCATGATGCTATGTAAGAGGTTTCAGCGGCTCATGTAGAGGCCTGAAACCGTCTGGTGAAATTCTTGGTTTCATATCGGGGAACTCTGGCGTGATTTACAGAACAAGCTGTTTAGCGCCCTCTGCAGACTCATCCTGGGATTATTTATGTTTGATTGCCTATTTTATTCCTGCTTAGATCAGAGTCAAGACTTTGGACTCTGGGTTGGGTGTATCCATGGCAACGATGGAGGTCAATGGAATCAGGTCGTTCCCTTGACGGCTTGTGCAATGTCAGCCACGCATCCTTTTTCTTGAACTTCTCACAAGTTGTTTTGGGAAGCTCTTGATGATAAGATCGGTGGAGAAATGTTACAGCTGGCTTAACTGTCACTTCACAGAGCAAACGGGGGGAAGTTCTGTAATCGGAGCACCGAGTGGACCTCCATCAGCGCTCTGCAGAGGGATTAGGGTCTGTGCTCGAGGGATGAAACATATGAGAGGCAGAATGACGGTGATCCGTCTTGTTTGTGTGCAGACTGCTGAGTCACATGAAGAGTGGCCTGAGAGATGATGATGTGTCGTTTTAATGACACACATTCTTACTAAGGACTGGTTATGTTTTGTTGCTCACCAAGATGACGGTCGACGGGACATGTCTTCCAGTACGCAGAGGATTTTGGGTTGGAGTAATTCAAAATGCTATCTGGCCTGCACAATAGAAATGCAACGGAATAGATACCCTGGTATATTGGCCTTACTCCAGTTGGTTGGTAAAAACTAGGAATGTTCCTATCCGGTTCAACGGAAGCTTAAATTCCTTTTCACCGACTAGTTGAGCACAAACCAAATGACATTGCATGGAAGTACTGGTATCTATCCTGTAGTTTCCAAACATCGTTCAGGGATTGGAAGCAACAACTTTTAGTGAGACTGGGGAGTGCAGAGGCTTTATGATGGTAATCTTTTTGAAGTACTTTGTGCTCTCGTCGGGGTTGTTCATGTTTACAGTCCTCTGGGACACTTCATGGTACCTTGTATTGGAGTACCTCTTGACACAAAGTTCTTGGTCAACTCATTTGGTGAACTTTAGTTCTAAGGAGTAGTTTGATGTATTTAACGATCTAGGATATTTCTCTTGTTATCTTATAAAGTTGAGAATTGTTAAATGGTACTTTAGTGCAGCTCTTAATACACAGAGGCAGTCGTTCTTGGGGCGATGGATTAGTGTTGGAGTACTTCATTTGTCTCGCCTCGGAATCAAAAGCATTTTGACTCGGTCTTGTCTCGGTCTCAGTCTGGGCAGACTCCGGGTTTAAAATCAGGACCACCACTGAGACCATGTCATTACTGTGATTAGAAGGAGAACACCCCTTTATTGAACAACCTGGTAATGACCACAACCTTCCCGATGTTACGGTCTAAATAAGTGCCACACCTGCTGCACACAAGATGATGATTTTTCTGTGATGTTTCTGGTCTTGGTCTTGTCTCGGTCTCGGAGCACTCTGGTCTCGGAGCACTCTGGTCTCGGAGCACTCTGGTCTCGGAGCACTCTGGTCTCGGTTACTGTGGTCTTGACTACAACACTATGATAGATCTTTATAATTTGGGGTTTTTCAGCGTATGTGGTTCAACAACGCGGATGTACCACATATAAATGTGGATTTCAGAGTTACTGTATGTCATCTGAAGGTAAACTCATCGGTTCGTTTCAATTATCTTTCACCTAACCTTTTAGTGCTCCCTGCTCTTGCTCAATGCGGGGGATTTCCCAGACGAACTTTGACGCCCAAACCTCGCTGCACCTCCACCTCAATGTTTGTTTGACCTCCTCAGCCTCTCGTTTCAACATATTCATCTGTTGAACTAATACACTTCACTGTCTGTCTACTTATCTCCGCCTCAGCTGTTCTGGGCTGACAGATCAGCCATCTGACACCGCTGATCCTCCGGGCAGAAATGTCCCTCTGGATTTAAGCCCTCCTGCTCTAAAAATAAACTCATCAAAGCTCTGAAGACATGAATCAACATCAACACCGAGCTGACCACGATGCAGCTCCAACTACTCTGACCAAATATAAAAAACTAAAACAATAAAGGATGAAATATGTGAATTTGTAGTTGTGCTAGCAACATATCTTTACAACTATAGGAAGGATTGCCATAAAGGTTTACAGATACTCTGAGTCGTTCAGAAGTAACCCGACAGGATCAAAGCCATCGATTGGATTGAATCTTGAAATCCAGTTATTATCGTGTAGTTTAAAGCAATCCTGTTTTTATTCGGATAAATCCTCCAGTTTGTGTTGTTTTAAACTTTTGAACTCCTCATCCATCTCAGAAGTTCCAAAGATTCAGACGGATGAAACTGCTCAAACAAGCAGAACCGTTGTGTTCCTGTGTTGCAGCGCGCTTGCTGAACAGTATTTTTTTTACTGTTCCATATAAATGATCTCCAGTGAAAAATGTTTTCTCTCTCTTCTTTTCCCTGAATGCATGTTGTTGGTAGCTGTATGCACTTTAAAGTGAAGCACTCACTGTATAATGACAACAAAGGCTTTATAACGTCTGCATGTAAAATCAGCTGTTGGGTTTGAGGTGACACTTTTTTTTCATGTTTCAGCTTCGAGACTCCTTTAAAGAGCTGAAGAAGCGTTTCAGTAACCTGAAGTTTAACTACATGAAGAGAAACGACCGGACCAGGAACATGAAGGCCGCCAGGAACCAATCGCAACAGGTGGAGATGTACGAGGAGAAGTTACAAGTAGGTCCAGCTCCTGATCTGAGCCTCTTGTGTGGGTACTGGTGGTCAAAGTAGCCACTTGTTATTGGGAGTGCCCTTGAGAAATAATAGTTGGTTGCATGTCACTCCCCGTCTCTTTCCATAGTTACCGTGTAGCTCTTCACTATCACAAGTCAAATGAAGACAATCCCTTTCTGTTGGTCTGGTCTCAATTTTAGACGATCATGGCTGCAGGTCATGACGTTCTGTCCAAGGTAGAAGAAGAGAAACTTATCACCATGTTATGATGTAAAAGGGTAAATTTGTGGGACTGCTTGGAATTTCATGCATCAGACTCTAACATCTCTAACATTAAATAACCCATAAACTACCTTAAAATCTATCAGTTCATCAGCGAGAGCAGGATCTGGCATGCTCTGCTCTGTCTGAACTTGCAGGCGCTCAGAAAACGTCTGCAGGGTGTGACAGCACGGCTGGGGATGGAGGTCAAAGATGGGGGAGTGACTCGGGAGGCAGAAGATGCCATCAATGAGCTGCAGCGACAGATGGGAGAGTTTGAACGAGGTGTCAACGAACACCAGAAGACACTGGAGATGACCTGCAAACTGCAGCAAGCCATGGAGGAAGTGAGACAAACCTGCTACAAATCCTTTATATACATTTTTATACCTTTTAACAAATATCAGATTATTCAATTATAATATTTTTAGAATTAGTGGGAGGTAGAATTCACAGTTACTCAGTGATTTGTTTTGTTGTTGGTTTGTATGAACAGTATCAGTTCTGGTGTGAGGAGGCGAGTGCGACCATCGCTCGTGTCAGGACGTTTTCGTCAGAGTGTCGCAGCACAGAAGCCGTCACCGTTCTCTACCAGCAGTTTGAGAAGTTTGTGTGGCCGACGGTTCCTCAGCAGGAAGAGAGGATCAGTCAGATCAGTGAGCTGGCTGTCAGACTGCACGGTGAGTAACAACCAAGCAGCAACACGGAGGTGCCAACAGTTGTAGTTCCTTGAGTGTCCACTGGAGGCTGGCTGCAAAACCCAGGAAGTCCCATTAACACCCATGTTAAAATGCCGATTCAAATAGCTCATGTCTTTACTGGAACACATTGTCCAGTGTGTGAAATTATTTTATGACCCATATCTGTTTTGTTT
Source organism: Tautogolabrus adspersus (assembly GCA_020745685.1). Lineage (NCBI taxonomy): Eukaryota > Metazoa > Chordata > Actinopteri > Labriformes > Labridae > Tautogolabrus > Tautogolabrus adspersus. The sequence continues at coordinate 29,070,145 of CM036548.1, read as the reverse complement.
AAATGAAGCTAAGAGTTGTGCATAATAAGGCGAGTGGCTGATTGGACTGACAGGTGGGCGTGTTGTTGCTCAGAGACTAAAGGCTCACCTCAAGCTCCGCCTCTCGGAGGAACACAGCAGGAGAATCAGGGGCAGTCATTTTATTCTAAAAAGATGGATATGTTTTTTAAGCCGTTTTCACTAATGCACCCCTGAAAATATCTCGATAATTTCAGGAGGACTGCTCCAGATATTCTCCTGATCTTGTCGTTCACACATGCACCTCACAGCGGGAGACTATCCCTGTCAGACAGGAGGGGGGGCGGGGGGTCTCCTGAGGTAAGACGTGTCGTAAATGAACGACGTTGAAGTGGCGTACGAAGTAACAGAGTCCTCTATACGACGCTATAATGAGAATATTTGTCTTTCTATCAGTGCTACGTGTAGTTGAACAGAATCTCAATCTGAACTAAAGAGTGGAGAAGAACATACTGGAGAACAGGAAACAGAATGCAGCAGGTTCATTAGAGCACGGAGATCGTAGAGGTGGCGTTCACACATACAGCTTAAATCAGAATATTTATTTTATGGTTTATTTGTTAGGGACTGATTGAATACACACTGACGGACTGAAAACAACCATCCATGCAAGTATCATAGTGTTTATAGCAGATGCTTATTTGCATCACCCGTCGCTAGAAGAGCTTTTTGTGAATAAACTAAAACATCTAATAAATGGTTATACAAAAAGAACTGTTTGTTTCAGGGGCGGAGGACGGGCAGCGGTACATCGAGAAGACGGTCAGCAAACACTCAGAGATGGTGGCGTCCATCAGAGAACTGAGTGATGGACTGTTGGAGCTGGAGGCCAAACTGAAGGTGAATAAGAAACCCAACTGAGGCATCAAAATCCACGTGGACAGCCAAGTGGTTGTATCGCGTGCTCGATGTAAGACGCTGTAGTCCTTGAAGCGGGTGGGCCGGTTCGACTCCAAGCCTTGGAACTTTTATTATTTTAGACCACATTTGACCTGTGAACTGTTGGTTCTGATGTATTATCACTTCATAGCTTAACTTTTCCTGTCATTCATAGCTTTCACGTGATGTCACACACTTATGTCGTGATGTCGCCCACCTGGCGGGCAAGAAAGGCTCCCTACCACTGTACGCTACAGAGAAGTTATTGGTCTCAGTTGTTGCTGAATGTGACGCACTAACTGACGAGGACACAAGGCCACGTTGTTCTTTTACAGAATTGAATGAAAGGCTAAACAAAGAGGCGTTCGTTAGGAAACATAACGACGACAACGACAGACACAAGCGGCTGAAAGTCTCCAGTTATCATGGTCAACCGTAACACTGGCAACGACTTTTCCATTTTTAGTGAATGAAATATCGTCTCGTGTGCTGTATGAGGGTCAGAAACTGCCCCACTCTTAGTTTATCTTAATATCTCTGTTTGTCTGAGGTCGTCAGGTAAACATGCGTCATTAAGAAGAGATGGGAATTAAAACGCCTGTGCTGCAGTTCTTCAGTGTTTTCAATGGTGGGCGCGACTCTCCTAAACTCTTTTGGCCCTCCAGCCCTTCGCGCTGGTCACGTGACTGAAAGCTATGAATACTAAAGCATGATGTCTTTAAACATGTTTTCTCATCAGCATCCTGCATAGTGCCAGTTTCAAATACATGACTTCACTGTGTTTAAATCCACATTGACACAACGATGGTGTTTTCAGAAGGAGAATCTCAGGCAGCAGCAGAAGGAGGCAGAGAAAGAGAAAAAGGAAGAGGACGAGAGGAGAGAGGATGTGACGGAAGAGAAAGACGAAGAGAAGGAGAAGAAGGGAAACGGGAAGTTGAAAAAGAAGGAACAGAAGGATAATCGCAGCACACAGGAGACGGCTGAAATGGTAAAAATCATCCCTAGTCGTAAGGAGATCAGCTTTTTGGATTCAAAACAAATAAACTGGAAGAACTAAAGTGATTAAAGAAGATATATTTCATGTTCTCTTGTGGCTAATGTAACGTAGCGCTGCATTTAAAATAATATTAAACTGTTAGATAAAAATGAAGATATGAAGCTTATCTGAATCTGTTCTGTCCTCCCAGTACGAGCTGAAGGAGACAGGCCACACCCCTGAGCTGACCGCAGAGCATGATGGGAAGGAGGTTCCTCTGAAGAGGCAGACAGCAGCCAATAGGAAGCCTTCGTTGCAGAAGAGTCAGAGTCAGGAGGCGGACACACAGACGGTCATTTCAGAGAACAGGTACTCTGAATGTGTTTGATAGCTTTAAAAAACTTGGCTGGTCTTTTCTATACTTTATAAGTGATGATTCATTGTGTCGACTCTTTTCGACAGCCGGCAGCACGCCTCCTCCTCCTACTGCTCCTCCCACACCTTGAGCCTCTCCTGCTCCCCTGTGTTGGCCAACCGAAGAATTCACACCATCCACAGCCAATCGCAGCCTGTTGAGACTCAGACTATGTCCCCTCTTCCTGTAATTTGCCCGTCATTCTCCGACATCCAGAGGGCGTTTCAGAGGAAAGAGACAGTGGAAATGAGACAGCAGGTGATGTATGCTGCATGTGGATTCAATACAACACAGCTAATTATCATTATTTAGTTATTTCTTATGTGCTGCCTACTTATTTCCATTCACATGTTGGTATCAGAGCCATATTTACTCTTTTAATTATCATCTCTACGCTGATGACGCACAACTGTATGTTCCCAAAATACCACCAGACCCAATTCATGTTCAGGGGTCCCCTGGTGGTGTCGCTTGGACCTTCCTGCCAAAAGAATCTCTGGCTCAGCTGTTGGCTGGCACCCGATGGCGCTTTGATATTGAAAAAGTATTCAACCACAGGCAATGGGAAAGAGAGTCCTTTTATTCTGTTGTCTGATGTTAGCTTAGCCCCAAAACTAGCTACTTGTGAGATCATTTTTTGTTTGTGTACAAACTATGGATTAAAAAAGTCAGGTACATTTTTTATAAAGATATATATATTAACCACAAAGCATTCCTGTTCCTGTAAACATTATAAATGAATAAAAGCAAGAGTTCAGTCATATGAGTCTAAGCCCTGATCTGTTCTACCCAGGATGCATCAGCAAGAAGTCTGTCAGAGACGGAGCTCCAGCAACAGGAAGTGATGATTGAGGATTACCTCTCCAATGATGAATACGAGTGTGCATCACCTGATGATATCTCCCTACCACCGCTGGCAGAGACCCCAGAGTCCATCATGGTTCAATCTGACGTCGAGGAGGGTCTCTGTTTCAGTTCCCACAGCGTCCACATCAACCAGTACAGCCACCAGTACCATGCCCAGTCAGAACATGTGGGGAGTAGTTCTGCTTGTGGTGCAGTACAACAGAAAGAGCCTAGTTGCCTGACTCCTCCCTCCAACCCTCACAGCAGCACCAGGTCTGTATCAGGACAAATCCCAGAGCCATGTCAGAACAGAACAAAAGTTCCTTGATGTTGTCTGGGCAGCTTTCCTGATATAAGAAATATAAATTCTTCCATACAGGTGTCAATATGCTACTTTAAAAAAAGAAGAAGTTTGGATCCAAAAGAGATCTTTGTTTGGCAATGAGTGCGTTAACGTGGACTTGAGTATCCTGGCTTTGTGATGTTGCATGTTAACATCATATCCTGATTTCAGAAATTGGGATAAGCCCTTATCCTGATTTTCAGGCTACCTGCACAGGGCTCAGCCAAATGACCTATCAGCAAAACACACTCGGCGGCGGCAACAAGAGCATCTTACTTGGAGGGAAGAATATACTAAGTTTTCTCTTTCGGTAATGAAAGAATGAAATATAATTGAGGTTTAGATGGGAGAAAGCATCAGAATTCTGACCTATTCAGTGGTGAACAGGCGACAGGATGCTGGTATCCCACCATGTATGGCGGAGCGAGTTAGGTCACGTAGAAACTTTACTACGTGGCCAAACATCAGAACAAAAGAAGGGGCTCTGATCCAGCAACTTTCACATTTTACAAAATCTTGGATGAGGGGCTCGGTCACTGTCCACTGGACACCACAGCAGATGGTGGTCTTGATGACAGCTTCTCTAGTGCAACGCAGTTTGTGTTTAAAAAAATAAACATCACAGGCACCTTCACAAATAAGATGCAGTAATCAGAAACGGGGATGCTAGTATTTATCATGTATACAGGGTGTGAATGACCAGGTTTCACTTTGCATGTTAACACCATATTCAAAACTAAGTGAAGGCTCAACACTGGGATACTCAAGTGTTCCTGTAATACTTCTATTTTCAAGAAAAACTGTATTTTGGATGTCAATGGTTGACAACCAGTCTTAACAAGCAACTGCATGTTCACCAAATAGAAAATAAATCAAAGAAAAAACCAAATCCCAGAAATATCTGGTCAAGAAACCCAAAAACAAGTCAGAACTCTAAAGGGTTTGGTAGCTGATACACAGCATAGCTTTGTGTATAATCAAATGGTGGTTTAATACAGGAGGACAGTCAGGAGATGCAAATTACATTCAGAGGCAACATTTGATCCGTACAACTACTGTTGTAGTTATGAAATGTTGCCCACTACCAGGAGGCAATCAAGATGTTCAAAAATGGTCTTTCTGTGTTTTCCAGGTTTCGATCGGAGTCAAGTTCACTTGTCCAGAGTGTGTTGACAGTTCCTGCTTCAAGCCCACTCACCAGCACTTTGTGCAGCATCCTGATTACTAAAGAGGCCAGCATAGCCTACGTACCCCAGAGTTCTGACCACCCCCTGGGTGCCCATGAACCAGGTTTACCCTCTGGATCTAATCCAGTCCAAAACAGCAACACTGCAGACACTTGTTCCAACACGGACAGTAAAGTCCCTGAGAGAAATATACCTTTACAAATTGGGCCCCAAATAAAGAAACACAAAACTCAATTTAATCAACCTCAGAGGACCACAGGTACCCAGGGCAAGATCACTCCAAATATTGCTTCCAAAGGTGAGACCTTGCTCCAGACAGATCCCATTCCCCTGAGAGCTGTGCTCAGTCAGGGCCCAATCAGCCCCCTGTTAAGTTTTTATCCTCTGCATTCTAATGAGCCACATCCTGATCTCCAAAGGGTCAAGACCCCTACAAAAGACACTAGGTTCCTTAAATCCTGCACTACTTTTTCTCAAAATAAAACTTCCATCTGTCAAGAAAAAAGTTTTCCACATTCGTTCCCTGCCTCTGGGATGGGCCTCCATCAGGATAAAGCTTCCTCCCAAACTGAGAAGGAAGCATATCCAGTCTGCACGCTACAAAAGACACAGGAGAGTAAAAACAGCACCAGTATCAACACCATTTACAACCAGTCATCCACTCCAAACAGCACTAGTACCTTGACTAAGGCTTGCAGCAGCCCCAGGAACTCCAAAGAAAGACCAGAGAAAAAGACGCTGTCGAAGACTGAGCCAGTCCTCAGATGTTCAGATTCTGCTCTTTATAAAGGCAGCAACCTTCCAGGTGACATCAAATCCAGTGAAACCTGTGTCCAAACATTTACAACGCTTTCAAGGGACAGCAATCTTCCACAATCTTCAAGGAGTAGCATTGATCAAGATGTTCTTTACTCCCAGTCTAGCAAGGAAACATCCTCAGTATCCCTGCCCCTAAGCCGTAGCCTGATCACAAGTACTCCAGTTATCCAACAAACCATTCACAGTCAATCCTTCCCTCAAGGCAGTTATTGCAATGTGTCACAGGCCAGCAGTGATGCAAGGTTAACGCAAGAAAGCCCCCTCTCACAGGGGGTTGGAGGTCTACCTGAGGTCCATGACGCAATTATTTCACAGCCAAACAGTGTCAGCAACATTAGTACATCCCGCAGCACCATCACCAGTACTAATAGATTCAGCAGCGAGCAGAGCCACAAGGCAGTCCACTCCTTCCATGGGTCCACCTGTACCCAGCAGTGTGTGCATGGCCCTGGCATGACGCCCAGCAGCCTTGCCGAACCTGCAGCTCCTTCTCAGCCCGAAGCACACACCCAAGCTTTGGCACAGCAGGCTAATCCGCATGCAACCCCACTGTCCTTTCCACCTCATCTACTAACTCCAGACCAAGACCCAAACATTTGTCAGCCCATCGCCACCCGTGAGGAGATCAAGCTTACTCCTCAGATCCAAGGGCCTCCCCTTCCTGCTCCTCATCCTCTTCCTGAGTCCCTGGTCGAGTATCTTCCCCAGGGAAAAGCCTCTAAACCTGGCCCCCCCTGCTTTACCAGGCCCCTGTCTAGAGCCACCGTTATGGAGGGCTCTCCAGTGACGCTAGAGGTGGAGGTGTCGGGACATCCAGAGCCCGCACTCACCTGGTGGGTAGCATATAACCAGCTCCACAAAAACACACAAGAATAATGACAATATTAGCTTCTCAACTTACCTTGTGGCACTCTTTACACCTGCATTAACATGTGTCTTGTAGCTGGATCATGTGCAAATCTCGATCATAATACACTATCCAATGTGTCTTCATCACATCAGTAGCGATAGGGAACACTTACGATCAGGGTCAACCGTTTGCGATGAATTATGCTCAAATCTTTCGGCTGTGTCCGAATAAAAGGGTTACCATGTAATGGAGAGCAACTGGTAAATAAAATGTCTACAACATACTTAAAAGCACTGACAGAAAAAAAGCTTACTCTCTGTTACCGGGATCTTTATTTGATCTTTAGTTCTTTCGCATCTCGATAATGTACACGTTGCTTTTCCGTCTGCACAGTGGTTTGTACCTTACCGTTATACATTCATATGTGTGACGAAGCTGATCAACCAAGACTTATGCTAATGCAGGTGTAAGGCACGGAGCCAACAGTCCAGTGTTCATCCACATAGTAATACTTTAGTTTCATGTTGGAACAAAGCCTCTTAAGTCCTGTAAGCCTACTTTAAAATTACAGTACCTATCTAGCTAAAATTAGCTTAAGTTATGGCGATATTATCTACACTTCCCCTGGTGAAATAGTACAACCAATTAAAAAACAGTGGATGGAGTCAACAGGAACATGCTTACTAACTTTGGAGACATGCAGAAACTGCCCTCACATTAGCTAGCAAGAACTAACTTATGTTGGCTAGCGTTAAGGTTTGTCTGCAGCAGAGTAGACGGCCCATGTCCTCTTTGTGCTAAGGTTCATGTTAGGTTGTGTCAGTAAACCTGCTGATAAGACTGCAGGGAGTGAGAGGTACAGTAAGTCTGGAGATCAGAGAGAAACGCTCAAACTTTAAACTTTACCGCCTCAGTTTCCAGTTCTGTGTGCTTGTAGGCATTTTAATGTAATGAAGTGAGATGAAGTTAAATGGTTGTGTTAATAGTATAATGCAGTTTGTTACTAACATTTCATCATTCTAAGGCACTTGTATTTTTGCTGATTAATGATTAATTATTGATTAACATTTGTGCGGTGTGTTTTTGTGATCCCTGCAGTAGTTTTTTTTTTTTCTTTGTGTGCGCCGTAACAAATCAGAGACTGAACACAGAATTAAGAACCAAACATTAAACTCTACACAATTTAGATAAAGTCAGATTTTCACATCATGTTTTACCCTAAACAACATCAGGGCCCATAGTGAGGCTGTGTGCTGTCTGACCTCCTGTCATCATGATCGCTTCAGGTCTAAAGAAGGAGAGTCGTCAGCCACTGGCCCAGGCCGAGCGCTCGCCTGCGAGGACGGGGAACATTTCCAATATATCCCAGAGGCATCATACTCAGAAGGGGAGTCGTACGAGGCCCGGGCTGCCAAACATCTCGAGTCCGAGCAGTCGGCTGAAAACAGCAGCAGCGGTGACAAGTGGCTGGTGACAGACGTGTTTGAAATCATGAGTGTGGACTGGCACACATGTTTTGGTACTCTGTGTGTTCTGTTGTGGCTGCTCTACCTGATACTCCTCTGATTACTCTTTTCCATTAAAGGGACTTAAAACCTGTAACCAAAGCTTTAACCTTTAATACCCTGTCAAGGTGTGTTCAGACCAAAATTAAACTTTAGGACTGAGATTCTCCTCAAGTTAAAAAAAAACAAGCATTTTAAAGTTTGACGCTTGTCATCTTGCAGACAGATCTGACAAATCATGAATTCATACGTTTTACATATCAGAATCATGACGTTCCTAGCTAACAGGTCATCAAACTGGGACCAGGTACTGATCCTAGCTAACAGGTCATCAAACTGGGACCTGGTACTGATCCTAGCTAACAGGTCATCAGACTGGGACCTGGTACTGATCCTAGCTAACAGGTCATCAGACTGGGACCTGGTACTGATCCTAGCTAACAGGTCATCAAACTGGGACCAGGTACTGATCCTAGCTAACAGGTCATCAAAACTGGGACCTGGTACTGATCCTAGCTAACAGGTCATCAAACTGGGACCTGGTACTGTTCCTAGCTAACAGGTCATCAAACTGGGACCTGGTACTGATCCTAGCTAACAGGTCATCAACTGGGACCTGGTACTGATCCTAGCTAACAGGTCATCAAACTGGGACCTGGTACTGATCCTAGCTAACAGTCATCAAACTGGGACCTGGTACTGATCCTAGCTAACAGATCATCAAACTGGGACCTGGTACTGATCCTAGCTAACAGGTCATCAAACTGGGACCTGGTACTGATCCTAGCTAACAGGTCACAAACTGGGACCTGGTACTGATCCTAGCTAACAGGTCATCAAACTGGACCTGGTACTGATCCTAGCTAACAGGTCATCAAACTGGGACCTGGTACTGATCCTAGCTAACAGGTCATCAAACTGGGACCTGGTACTGATCCTAGCTAACAGGTCACCAGACTGGGACCTGGTACTGATCCTAGCTAACAGGTCATCAGACTGGGACCTGGTACTGATCCTAGCTAACAGGTCATCAGACTGGGACCTGGTACTGATCCTAGCTAACAGGTCATCAGACTGGGACCTGGTACTGATCCTAGCTAACAGGTCATCAAACTGGGACCTGGTACTGATCCTAGCTAACAGGTCATCAACTGGGACCTGGTACTGATCCTAGCTAACAGGTCATCAGACTGGGACCTGGTACTGATCCTAGCTAACAGGTCATCAGACTGGGACCTGGTACTGATCCTAGCTAACAGGTCATCAGACTGGGACCTGGTACTGATCCTAGGAGATGAACACAGCTGTGTCAAATGTCGAGTATTAAAAGGCCTTTGGTCTAAACACACCATTAGTCCGATTCCACTGTTTGTTACAAACCATAAGTTTTGAGCGTACATCTCACTGCTCTGTGTTTGAAGTTGGGTTTATTCATTAACTGCACTTCAGTCTGTTTTATTACAGCAGCATCTAGTGGACGGTAGAGGAACTGCAGCTGTATGGACTCTTGCATTTATGATTTATCTGAGTAAAAATAGAGTACTGATAATGACTTCTTATATTTGTTTGCAATGTCAAATTAAGAATAGTTTAATGTTAATTAAATTAACAATATAAAATGAGACATTGATTGATTTAACCCCGATTAAAAAGCTTTAGTTGTGTTATCAGGGGGGGTTCTGTGTGTTCTTGTAAAACATTAATGAAATAATTAATTTGAATACCAAAGAGAAATTTATTTGATTCTAAAAAATAAAAACAATGAATATTATGGGTTTAGGGAATTAATTATTAATGGGATTTTTCAGCGTCCCTCTCCTTTGTAGTATTTGAAAATGAAGAAGAATATATTTTTAAATGGTGGTAATTAAAACATTAGGACCCTAATCTGAAGGTTTTGTTCATGTCTCATCTTGTTTGGATTATTTTGAATATACTTTGAGTGTTTTTCTCTGAAATAAAGTAAATGAATCAGTCGTGTACCTCCCTTTCAATTACTGTCGAACAATACTAGAAGTTTATATGTCAATAACCTTTGACCTCAAACGGATCAGTTTCAGAAGCCAACAGGTCGGTTGGTCAAAGGTTGTTGTGGTTAATGTTCCTTTAATTAATAACATCATGAGGGTAAACGTTGAGATGATTACTAAATGTAAACACACGAGGGAACAAATAATGGTGAAAATATTCGACAAAAGATGGAAGTAATGGTTAAAGCAGCTGAGAGTAAGAGAAAGGTCAAAGTTGAAAGAATGGGTCGTATCAGAAAATGATCAATAAAACATGTCAGCTTAAAAGCAGAGGCGCTGCTTGTCAACAGGCAGCTGCTAGGGGCCCCAGACCAGTAGGGGGCCCCTGAGGACTCAAACTTAAACCCCAGCAGTGGCCCAAAATGTTCACATTTTGCAATGACAGTAGGAAACCTCCCTCAGGAGGCCCCACCTGACAGCACTCCCTCTCGTTGCCCTGCTAAGGGTCTCATGCATTACTGCTGTGAAAACCAACGTTTTTCAATGAAAGTCAAAGAACCTGAAGGGGAATTATCCGTCTATAGGAGAGAAAGAAGAGGAAGATGAGTAAGCGTCAGAGAAGTGATGAACTCTGGTTGGAGGGCCCCCCAGTTCATTTTAGCTTAGGGCCCCCACAGACTCCAGAATCACCACTGCTTAAAAGTAAAACTGGATATCTCTGTAAAAAGTTGTAGGTAAAAGTCTGATGAGATTAATGAAATGATTTAGTTAAAACATCCAGCCACTCCTAGCTGCTGTCATTTATACAAAATAAAAACACAACTGGAGATCATTAGGACATTCTTGGAGGTGTATCGAGGTACTTCAACTGTCAGGAAAGAATTACCGATAAATTATGAAAAAAAGGGAATAATATAAACAAGACAAAAATGAACGATTATTCTTGCTATAATTTACTGAAAGCTTCAGTTTTTGTTCTGTTACTGAAAATGTTCCAGAAATGTTAATCAGGAAAAGTTAAATTCACTGATTCCTAACTAGTTCCTAGTTTCAACATTCTGATTCATTAGTTATCGTGTATCATAGACTGTAAATTAATACGTTTACCTGTTTGGATAACACTTAGCAGCTTAAAGTTACCGTTGGTTTCTTGGAGTAACCTTAACTGCGCATGCGCAGCTTCCTTAATATTTGCAGTCTGCGTTACTCCGTGATTCGGCCATTAAGTTTCCTACGCAGACCGCGAGAAGAGTCAAAGCGTTTCTGACTTGTAAACCATCGACATCATATCTCTTTGTGGGGGTCTTCGTGACAGTTAAGGTGCCTGCTTTCCACCTGATGTGACAAAATGTTTATTCGAGACAAAAATCCCCGTAAATCCAAAATATTAATGGTCTGTGCTGCTCGCCTAAAGTATCCCTCCGCTGGATTCGCTAGTGCGGTTTGTGGAACTGATGACTGTTATCAACATGAAGACGGTTAAAGAATTGATATTTATAAAAACCAGAGGATAACAGGTGACACTAACTCAGTAGCTCTGTGTGGTTCAAATGGCTGAGTAATGTAAACAACAAAGCTAGCTTGACCAGTAAAAGGCTAATGTTAGTGATGTTGGCTAACAGGTAAGAGACTAACTGACAGGTGAGAGACTAACTGACAGGTAAGAAACTAACTGACAGGTGAGAGACTAACTGACAGGTAAGAGACTAACTGACAGGTAAGAAACTAACTGACAGGTAAGAAACTAACTGACAGGTGAGAGACTAACTGACAGGTAAGAAACTAACTGACAGGTGAGAGACTAACTGACAGGTAAGAGACTAACTGACAGGTAAGAAACTAACTGACAGGTGAGAGACTAACTGACAGGTAAGAGACTAACTGACAGGTAAGAGACTAACTGACAGGTAAGAGACTAACCGACAGGTAAGAGACTAACTGACAGGTGAGAGACTAACTGACAGGTAAGAGACTAACTGACAGGTAAGAGACTAACTGACAGGTGAGAGACTAACTGACAGGTGAGAGACTAACTGACAGGTAAGAGACTAACTGACAGGTAAGAGACTAACTGACAGGTAAGAGACTAACCGACAGGTGAGAGACTAACTGACAGGTGAGAGACTAACTGACAGGTGAGAGACTAACTGACAGGTAAGAGACTAACTGACAGGTAAGAGACTAACCGACAGGTAAGAGACTAACTGACAGGTAAGAGACTAACCGACAGGTGAGAGACTAACCGACAGGTGAGAGACTAACTGACAGGTAAGAGACTAACTGACAGGTAAGAGACTAACCGACAGTTGAGAGACTAACTGACAGGTGAGAGACTAACTGACAGGTGAGAGACTAACTGACAGGTAAGAGACTAACTGACAGGTAAGAGACTAACCGACAGGTGAGAGACTAACCGACAGGTGAGAGACTAACTGACAGGTGAGAGACTAACTGACAGGTAAGAGACTAACTGACAGGTAAGAGACTAACCGACAGTTGAGAGACTAACTGACAGGTGAGAGACTAACTGACAGGTGAGAGACTAACTGACAGGTGAGAGACTAACTGACAGGTGAGAGACTAACTGACAGGTAAGAGACTAACTGACAGGTAAGAGACTAACTGACAGGTAAGAGACTAACTGACAGGTGAGAGACTAACTGACAGGTGAGAGACTAACCGACAGGTGAGAGACTAACCGACAGGTAAGAGACTAACCGACAGGTGAGAGACTAACCGACAGGTGAGAGACTAACTGACAGGTGAGAGACTAACTGACAGGTAAGAGACTAACCGACAGGTGAGAGACTAACTGACAGGTAAGAGACTAACCGACAGGTGAGAGACTAACTGACAGGTAAGAGACTAACTGACAGGTAAGAGACTAACTGACAGGTGAGAGACTAACTGACAGGTGAGAGACTAACTGACAGGTAAGAGACTAACTGACAGGTAAGAGACTAACTGACAGGTAAGAGACTAACTGACAGGTAAGAGACTAACTGACAGGTAAGAGACTAACTGACAGGTAAGAGACTAACTGACAGGTGAGAGACTAACTGACAGGTGAGAGACTAACCGACAGGTGAGAGACTAACCGACAGGTAAGAGACTAACCGACAGGTGAGAGACTAACCGACAGGTGAGAGACTAACTGACAGGTGAGAGACTAACTGACAGGTAAGAGACTAACCGACAGGTGAGAGACTAACTGACAGGTGAGAGACTAACTGACAGGTAAGAGACTAACTGACAGGTGAGAGGCTAACTGACAGGTGAGAGACTAACTGACAGGTGAGAGACTAACTGACAGGTGAGAGACTAACTGACAGGTAAGAGACTAACCGACAGGTGAGAGACTAACTGACAGGTAAGAGACTAACTGACAGGTGAGAGACTAACTGACAGGTAAGAGACTAACTGACAGGTGAGAGGCTAACTGACAGGTGAGAGACTAACTGACAGGTGAGAGACTAACTGACAGGTGAGAGACTAACTGACAGGTAAGAGACTAACCGACAGGTGAGAGACTAACTGACAGGTAAGAGACTAACTGACAGGTGAGAGACTAACTGACAGGTGAGAGACTAACTGACAGGTGAGAGACTAACTGACGGGTGAGAGACTAACTGACAGGTGAGAGACTAACTGACAGGTGAGAGACTAACTGACAGGTGAGAGACTAACTGACAGGTGAGAGACTAACTGACAGGTGAGAGACTAACTGACAGGTAAGAGACTAACTGACAGGTGAGAGACTAACTGACAGGTGAGAGACTAACTGACAGGTGAGAGACTAACTGACAGGTGAGAGACTAACTGACAGGTGAGAGACTAACTGACAGGTAAGAGACTAACTGACAGGTGAGAGACTAACTGACAGGTGAGAGACTAACCGACAGGTGAGAGACTAACTGACAGGTGAGAGACTAACTGACAGGTGAGAGACTAACTGACAGGTGAGAGACTAACTGACAGGTGAGAGACTAACTGACAGGTAAGAGACTAACTGACAGGTGAGAGACTAACTGACAGGTGAGAGACTAACTGACAGGTAAGAGACTAACTGACAGGTAAGAGACTAACTGACAGGTGAGAGACTAACTGACAGGTGAGAGACTAACTGACAGGTGAGAGACTAACTGACAGGTAAGAGACTAACTGACAGGTGAGAGACTAACTGACAGGTGAGAGACTAACTGACAGGTAAGAGACTAACTGACAGGTAAGAGACTAACCGACAGGTGAGAGACTAACCGACAGGTAAGAGAATAACTGACAGGTAAGAGACTAACCGACAGGTAAGAGACTAACCGACAGGTGAGAGACTAACTGACAGGTAAGAGACTAACTGACAGGTAAGAGACTAACTGACAGGTGAGAGACTAACTGACAGGTGAGAGACTAACTGACAGGTGAGAGACTAACTGACAGGTGAGAGACTAACTGACAGGTAAGAGACTAACTGACAGGTGAGAGACTAACTGACAGGTGAGAGACTAACTGACAGGTGAGAGACTAACTGACAGGTGAGAGACTAACTGACAGGTGAGAGACTAACTGACAGGTGAGAGACTAACTGACAGGTGAGAGACTAACTGACAGGTAAGAGACTAACTGACAGGTGAGAGACTAACTGACAGGTAAGAGACTAACTGACAGGTAAGAGACTAACCGACAGGTGAGAGACTAACTGACAGGTAAGAGACTAACCGACAGGTGAGAGACTAACTGACAGGTAAGAGACTAACTGACAGGTAAGAGACTAACCGACAGGTAAGAGACTAACCGACAGGTGAGAGACTAACTGACAGGTAAGAGACTAACTGACAGGTAAGAGACTAACTGACAGGTAAGAGACTAACTGACAGGTAAGAGACTAACTGACAGGTGAGAGACTAACTGACAGGTGAGAGACTAACCGACAGGTGAGAGACTAACTGACAGGTAAGAGACTAACCGACAGGTGAGAGACTAACTGACAGGTAAGAGAATAACTGACAGGTAAGAGACTAACCGACAGGTAAGAGACTAACTGACAGGTAAGAGACTAACTGACAGGTGAGAGACTAACTGACAGGTAAGAGACTAACCGACAGGTGAGAGACTAACTGACAGGTAAGAGAATAACTGACAGGTAAGAGACTAACCGACAGGTAAGAGACTAACCGACAGGTGAGAGACTAACTGACAGGTGAGAGACTAACTGACAGGTAAGAGACTAACTGACAGGTAAGAGACTAACCGACAGGTGAGAGACTAACTGACAGGTAAGAGAATAACCGACAGGTGAGAGACTAACTGACAGGTAAGAGACTAACTGACAGGTAAGAGACTAACTGACAGGTAAGAAACTAACTGACAGGTAAGAAACTAACTGACAGGTAAGAGACTAACTGACAGGTAAGAAACTAACTGACAGGTAAGAGACTAACCGACAGGTGAGAGACTAACTGACAGGTGAGAGACTAACTGACAGGTAAGAGACTAACCGACAGGTGAGAGACTAACCGACAGGTGAGAGACTAACCGACAGGTGAGAGACTAACTGACAGGTGAGAGACTAACCGACAGGTGAGAGACTAACTGACAGGTAAAAGACTAACTGACAGGTAAGAGACTAACTGACAGGTAAGAGACTAACCGACAGGTGAGAGACTAACTGACAGGTGAGAGACTAACCGACAGGTGAGAGACTAACTGACGGGTGAGAGACTAACCGACAGGTGAGAGACTAACTGACAGGTAAGAGACTAACTGACAGGTAAGAGACTTACTGACAGGTGAGAGACTAACCGACAGGTGAGAGACTAACTGACAGGTAAGAGACTAACTGACAGGTAAGAGACTAACCGACAGGTGAGAGACTAACTGACAGGTAAGAGACTAACTGACAGGTAAGAAACTAACTGACAGGTAAGAGACTAACTGACAGGTAAGAGACTAACTGACAGGTAAGAGACTAACTGACAGGTAAGAGACTAACTGACAGGTAAGAGACTAACTGACGGGTGAGAGACTAACTGACAGGTAAGAGACTAACTGACAGGTAATAGACTAACTGACAGGTAAGAGACTAACTGACAGGTAAGAGACTAACTGACAGGTAAGAGACTAACTGACAGGTAAGAGACTAACTGACAGGTAAGAGACTAACTGACGGGTGAGAGACTAACTGACAGGTAAGAGACTAACTGACAGGTAAGAAACTAACCGACAGGTAAGAGACTAACTGACAGGTAAGAGACTAACTGACAGGTAAGAGACTAACCGACAGGTAAGAGACAGGTAAGAGACTAACTGACAGGTAAGAGACTAACTGACAGGTAATAGACTAACTCACAGGTAAGAGACTAACTGACAGGTGAGAGACTAACTGACAGGTAAGAGACTAACTGACAGGTGAGAGACTAACTGACAGGTAAGAGACTAACCGACAGGTAAGAGACTAACTGACGGGTGAGAGACTAACTGACAGGTAAGAGACTAACCGACAGGTAAGAGACTAACTGACGGGTGAGAGACTAACTGACAGGTAAGAGACTAACCGACAGGTGAGAGACTAACTGACAGGTAAGAGACTAACTGACAGGTAAGAGACTAACCGACAGGTGAGAGACTAACTGACAGGTAAGAGACTAACTGACAGGTAAGAAACTAACTGACAGGTAAGAGACTAACTGACAGGTGAGAGACTAACTGACAGGTGAGAGACTAACTGACAGGTAAGAGACTAACTGACAGGTAAGAAACTAACTGACAGGTAAGAGACTAACCGACAGGTAAGAGACTAACTGACAGGTGAGAGACTAACTGACAGGTGAGAGACTAACTGACAGGTAAGAGACTAACTGACAGGTAAGAAACTAACTGACAGGTGAGAGACTAACTGACAGGTGAGAGACTAACTGACAGGTAAGAGACTAACTGACAGGTAAGAGACTAACTGACGGGTAAGAGACTAACCGACAGGTGAGAGACTAACTGACAGGTAAGAGACTAACCGACAGGTGAGAGACTAACTGACAGGTAAGAGACTAACTGACAGGTAAGAAACTAACTGACAGGTAAGAGACTAACTGACAGGTAAGAGACTAACTGACAGGTAAGAAACTAACTGACAGGTGAGAGACTAACTGACGGGTGAGAGACTAACTGACAGGTAAGAGACTAACCGACAGGTGAGAGACTAACTGACAGGTAAGAGACTAACTGACAGGTAAGAAACTAACTGACAGGTGAGAGACTAACTGACGGGTGAGAGACTAACTGACAGGTAAGAGACTAACCGACAGGTGAGAGACTAACTGACAGGTGAGAGACTAACTGACAGGTAAGAAACTAACTGACAGGTAAGAGACTAACTGACAGGTAAGAGACTAACTGACAGGTAAGAGACTAACTGACAGGTAAGAGACTAACTGACAGGTAAGAGACTAACCGACAGGTAAGAGACTAACTGACAGGTAAGAGACTAACTGACAGGTAAGAGACTAACTGACAGGTAAGAAACTAACTGACAGGTAAGAGACTAACTGACAGGTAAGAGACTAACTGACAGGTAAGAGACTAACTGACAGGTGAGAGACTAACTGACAGGTAAGAGACTAACTGACGGGTGAGAGACTAACTGACAGGTAAGAGACTAACTGACAGGTAATAGACTAACTGACGGGTGAGAGACTAACTGACAGGTAAGAGACTAACTGACAGGTAAGAAACTAACCGACAGGTAAGAGACTAACTGACAGGTAAGAGACTAACTGACGGGTGAGAGACTAACTGACAGGTAAGAGACTAACTGACAGGTAAGAGACTAACTGACAGGTAAGAGACTAACTGACAGGTAAGAGACTAACCGACAGGTAAGAGACAGGTAAGAGACTAACTGACAGGTAAGAAACTAACTGACAGGTGAGAGACTAACCGACAGGTAAGAGACAGGTGAGAGACTAACTGACAGGTAAGAAACTAACTGACAGGTGAGAGACTAACTGACAGGTGAGAGACTAACTGACAGGTAAGAAACTAACTGACAGGTGAGAGACTAACTGACAGGTGAGAGACTAACTGACAGGTGAGAGACTAACTGACGGGTGAGAGACTAACTGACAGGTAAGAGACTAACTGACAGGTAAGAGACTAACCGACGGGTGAGAGACTAACTGACAGGTAAGAAACTAACTGACAGGTAAGAGACTAACCGACAGGTAAGAGACAGGTGAGAGACTAACTGACAGGTAAGAAACTAACTGACAGGTGAGAGACTAACTGACAGGTGAGAGACTAACTGACAGGTGAGAGACTAACTGACGGGTGAGAGACTAACTGACAGGTAAGAGACTAACTGACAGGTAAGAAACTAACCGACAGGTAAGAGACTAACTGACAGGTAAGAGACTAACTGACAGGTAAGAGACTAACTGACAGGTGAGAGACTAACTGACGGGTGAGAGACTAACTGACAGGTAAGAGACTAACTGACGGGTGAGAGACTAACTGACAGGTGAGAGACTAACTGACGGGTGAGAGACTAACTGACAGGTGAGAGACTAACTGACAGGTGAGAGACTAACTGACGGGTGAGAGACTAACTGACAGGTAAGAAACTAACTGACAGGTAAGAGACTAACCGACAGGTAAGAGACAGGTGAGAGACTAACTGACAGGTAAGAAACTAACTGACAGGTGAGAGACTAACTGACAGGTGAGAGACTAACTGACAGGTGAGAGACTAACTGACGGGTGAGAGACTAACTGACAGGTAAGAGACTAACTGACAGGTAAGAAACTAACCGACAGGTAAGAGACTAACTGACAGGTAAGAGACTAACTGACAGGTAAGAGACTAACTGACAGGTGAGAGACTAACTGACAGGTAAGAGACTAACTGACAGGTAAGAAACTAACCGACAGGTAAGAGACTAACTGACAGGTAAGAGACAGGTAAGAGACTAACTGACAGGTAAGAGACTAACTGACAGGTAAGAGACTAACTGACGGGTGAGAGACTAACCGACAGGTAAGAGACTAACTGACAGGTAAGAAACTAACCGACAGGTAAGAGACTAACCGACAGGTAAGAGACTAACTGACGGGTGAGAGACTAACCGACAGGTAAGAGACTAACTGACAGGTAAGAGACTAACTGACAGGTAAGAAACTAACCGACAGGTAAGAGACTAACTGACAGGTAAGAGACTAACTGACAGGTAAGAGACTAACTGACAGGTGAGAGACTAACCGACAGGTAAGAGACTAACTGACAGGTAAGAAACTAACCGACAGGTAAGAGACTAACCGACAGGTAAGAGACTAACTGACGGGTGAGAGACTAACCGACAGGTAAGAGACTAACTGACAGGTAAGAAACTAACCGACAGGTAAGAGACTAACCGACAGGTAAGAGACTAACTGACGGGTGAGAGACTAACCGACAGGTAAGAGACTAACTGACAGGTAAGAGACTAACTGACAGGTAAGAAACTAACCGACAGGTAAGAGACTAACTGACAGGTAAGAGACTAACTGACAGGTAAGAGACTAACTGACGGGTGAGAGACTAACCGACAGGTAAGAGACTAACTGACAGGTAAGAGACTAACTGACAGGTAAGAAACTAACCGACAGGTAAAAGACTAACTGACAGGTAAGAGACTAACTGACAGGTAAGAGACTAACTGACAGGTGAGAGACTAACTGACAGGTAAGAGACTAACTGACAGGTAAGAAACTAACCGACAGGTAAGAGACTAACTGACAGGTAAGAGACAGGTAAGAGACTAACTGACAGGTAAGAGACTAACTGACAGGTAAGAGACTAACTGACGGGTGAGAGACTAACTGACAGGTAAGAGACTAACTGACAGGTAAGAGACTAACTGACAGGTAAGAGACTAACTGACAGGTAAGAGACTAACTGACAGGTAAGAGACAGGTAAGAGACTAACTGACAGGTAAGAGACTAACTGACAGGTAAGAAACTAACTGACAGGTAAGAGACTAACTGACAGGTAAGAGACTAACTGACAGGTAAGAGACTAACTGACAGGTAAGAAACTAACTGACAGGTAAGAGACTAACTGACAGGTAAGAGACTAACTGACAGGTGAGAGACTAACTGACAGGTAAGAGACTAACTGACAGGTAAGAGACTAACTGACAGGTAAGAGACTAACTGACAGGTGAGAGACTAACTGACAGGTAAGAGACTAACTGACAGGTAAGAGACTAACTGACAGGTAAGAGACTAACTGACAGGTAAGAGACTAACTGACAGGTAAGAGACTAACTGACAGGTAAGAGACTAACTGACAGGTAAGAGACTAACTGACAGGTAAGAGACTAACTGACAGGTAAGAGACTAACTGACAGGTAAGAGACTAACTGACAGGTAAGAGACTAACTGACAGGTAAGAGACTAACTGACAGGTGAGAGACTAACTGACAGGTAAGAGACTAACTGACAGGTAAGAGACTAACTGACAGGTAAGAGACTAACTGACAGGTGAGAGACTAACTGACAGGTAAGAGACTAACTGACGGGTAAGAGACTAACTGACAGGTAAGAGACTAACTGACAGGTAAGAGACTAACTGACAGGTAAGAGACTAACTGACAGGTAAGAGACTAACTGACAGGTAAGAGACTAACTGACAGGTAAGAGACTAACTGACAGGTAAGAGACTAACTGACAGGTAAGAAACTAACTGACAGGTAAGAGACTAACTGACAGGTGAGAGACTAACTGACAGGTAAGAGACTAACTGACAGGTAAGAGACTAACTGACAGGTAAGAGACTAACTGACAGGTGAGAGACTAACTGACAGGTAAGAGACTAACTGACGGGTAAGAGACTAACTGACAGGTGAGAGACTAACTGACAGGTAAGAGACTAACTGACAGGTAAGAGACTAACTGACAGGTAAGAGACTAACTGACAGGTAAGAGACTAACTGACAGGTAAGAGACTAACTGACAGGTAAGAGACTAACTGACAGGTAAGAAACTAACTGACAGGTAAGAGACTAACTGACAGGTAAGAGACTAACTGACAGGTAAGAGACTAACTGACAGGTAAGAGACTAACTGACAGGTAAGAGACTAACTGACAGGTAAGAGACTAACTGACAGGTGAGAGACTAACTGACAGGTGAGAGACTAACTGACAGGTAAGAGACTAACTGACAGGTAAGAGACTAACTGACAGGTGAGAGACTAACTGACAGGTAAGAGACTAACTGACAGGTAAGAGACTAACTGACAGGTAAGAGACTAACTGACAGGTAAGAGACTAACTGACAGGTAAGAGACTAACTGACAGGTAAGAGACTAACTGACAGGTAAGAGACTAACTGACAGGTAAGAGACTAACTGACAGGTAAGAGACTAACTGACAGGTAAGAGACTAACTGACAGGTAAGAGACTAACTGACAGGTAAGAAACTAACTGACAGGTAAGAGACTAACTGACAGGTAAGAGACTAACTGACAGGTAAGAGACTAACTGACAGGTGAGAGACTAACTGACAGGTGAGAGACTAACTGACAGGTAAGAGACTAACTGACAGGTAAGAGACTAACTGACAGGTAAGAGACTAACTGACAGGTAAGAGACTAACTGACAGGTGAGAGACAGGTAAGAGACTAACTGACAGGTAAGAGACTAACTGACAGGTAAGAGACTAACTGACAGGTAAGAGACTAACTGACAGGTAAGAGACTAACTGACAGGTAAGAAACTAACTGACAGGTAAGAGACTAACTGACAGGTAAGAGACTAACTGACAGGTAAGAGACTAACTGACGGGTGAGAGACTAACTGACAGGTAAGAGACTAACTGACAGGTAAGAGACTAACTGACAGGTGAGAGACTAACTGACAGGTAAGAAACTAACTGACAGGTAAGAGACTAACTGACAGGTAAGAGACTAACTGACAGGTAAGAGACTAACTGACAGGTAAGAGACTAACTGACGGGTGAGAGACTAACTGACAGGTAAGAGACTAACTGACAGGTAAGAGACTAACTGACAGGTAAGAGACTAACTGACAGGTAAGAGACTAACTGACAGGTAAGAGACTAACTGACAGGTAAGAGACTAACTGACAGGTGAGAGACTAACTGACAGGTGAGAGACTAACTGACAGGTAAGAGACTAACTGACAGGTGAGAGACTAACTGACAGGTAAGAGACTAACTGACGGGTGAGAGACTAACTGACAGGTAAGAGACTAACTGACAGGTAAGAGACTAACTGACAGGTAAGAGACTAACTGACAGGTAAGAGACTAACTGACAGGTGAGAGACTAACTGACAGGTAAGAGACTAACTGACGGGTGAGAGACTAACTGACAGGTGAGAGACTAACTGACAGGTAAGAGACTAACTGACAGGTAAGAGACTAACTGACAGGTAATAGACTAACTGACAGGTAAGAGACTAACTGACAGGTAAGAGACTAACTGACAGGTAAGAGACTAACTGACGGGTGAGAGACTAACTGACAGGTAAGAGACTAACTGACAGGTGAGAGACTAACTGACAGGTAAGAGACTAACTGACGGGTGAGAGACTAACTGACAGGTAAGAGACTAACTGACAGGTAAGAGACTAACTGACAGGTGAGAGACTAACTGACAGGTAAGAGACTAACCGACAGGTGAGAGACTAACTGACAGGTAAGAGACTAACTGACGGGTGAGAGACTAACTGACAGGTAAGAGACTAACTGACAGGTAAGAGACTAACTGACAGGTAAGAGACTAACTGACAGGTGAGAGACTAACCGACAGGTGAGAGACTAACTGACAGGTGAGAGACTAACTGACAGGTAAGAGACTAACTGACAGGTAAGAGACTAACTGACAGGTAAGAGACTAACTGACAGGTGAGAGACTAACTGACGGGTGAGAGACTAACTGACAGGTAAGAGACTAACTGACGGGTGAGAGACTAACTGACAGGTAAGAGACTAACTGACAGGTGAGAGACTAACTGACAGGTAAGAGACTAACTGACAGGTGAGAGACTAACTGACAGGTAAGAGACTAACTGACAGGTAAGAGACTAACTGACAGGTGAGAGACTAACTGACAGGTAAGAGACTAACCGACAGGTGAGAGACTAACTGACAGGTAAGAGACTAACTGACGGGTGAGAGACTAACTGACAGGTAAGAGACTAACTGACAGGTAAGAGACTAACTGACAGGTAAGAGACTAACTGACAGGTGAGAGACTAACTGACAGGTGAGAGACTAACTGACAGGTGAGAGACTAACTGACAGGTAAGAGACTAACTGACAGGTAAGAGACTAACTGACAGGTAAGAGACTAACTGACAGG
Source organism: Tautogolabrus adspersus (assembly GCA_020745685.1). Classification (NCBI taxonomy): domain Eukaryota; kingdom Metazoa; phylum Chordata; class Actinopteri; order Labriformes; family Labridae; genus Tautogolabrus; species Tautogolabrus adspersus. The sequence goes on along the minus strand of CM036548.1, from coordinate 29,046,984 downwards.
TAAGAGACTAACTGACGGGTGAGAGACTAACTGACAGGTAAGAGACTAACTGACGGGTGAGAGACTAACTGACAGGTAAGAGACTAACTGACAGGTGAGAGACTAACCGACAGGTGAGAGACTAACCGACAGGTGAGAGACTAACTGACAGGTGAGAGACTAACTGACAGGTAAGAGACTAACTGACGGGTGAGAGACTAACTGACAGGTGAGAGACTAACTGACAGGTGAGAGACTAACTGACAGGTAAGAGACTAACTGACGGGTGAGAGACTAACTGACAGGTAAGAGACTAACTGACAGGTGAGAGACTAACTGACAGGTGAGAGACTAACTGACAGGTGAGAGACTAACTGACAGGTAAGAGACTAACTGACGGGTGAGAGACTAACTGACAGGTGAGAGACTAACTGACAGGTAAGAGACTAACTGACAGGTGAGAGACTAACTGACAGGTGAGAGACTAACTGACAGGTGAGAGACTAACTGACAGGTGAGAGACTAACTGACGGGTGAGAGACTAACTGACAGGTGAGAGACTAACTGACAGGTAAGAGACTAACTGACGGGTGAGAGACTAACTGACAGGTAAGAGACTAACTGACAGGTAAGAGACTAACTGACAGGTGAGAGACTAACTGACAGGTAAGAGACTAACCGACAGGTGAGAGACTAACTGACAGGTAAGAGACTAACTGACGGGTGAGAGACTAACTGACAGGTAAGAGACTAACTGACAGGTAAGAGACTAACTGACAGGTAAGAGACTAACTGACAGGTGAGAGACTAACCGACAGGTGAGAGACTAACTGACAGGTGAGAGACTAACTGACAGGTAAGAGACTAACTGACAGGTAAGAGACTAACTGACAGGTAAGAGACTAACTGACAGGTAAGAGACTAACTGACAGGTAAGAGACTAACTGACGGGTGAGAGACTAACTGACAGGTAAGAGACTAACTGACAGGTGAGAGACTAACTGACAGGTAAGAGACTAACTGACGGGTGAGAGACTAACTGACAGGTAAGAGACTAACTGACAGGTAAGAGACTAACTGACAGGTGAGAGACTAACTGACAGGTAAGAGACTAACCGACAGGTGAGAGACTAACTGACAGGTAAGAGACTAACTGACGGGTGAGAGACTAACTGACAGGTAAGAGACTAACTGACAGGTAAGAGACTAACTGACAGGTAAGAGACTAACTGACAGGTGAGAGACTAACCGACAGGTGAGAGACTAACTGACAGGTGAGAGACTAACTGACAGGTAAGAGACTAACTGACAGGTAAGAGACAGGTAAGAGACTAACCGACAGGTAAGAGACAGGTAAGAGACTAACTGACAGGTAATAGACTAACTCACAGGTAAGAGACTAACTGACAGGTAAGAGACTAACTGACAGGTAAGAGACTAACTGACAGGTAAGAGACTAACTGACAGGTGAGAGACTAACTGACAGGTAAGAAACTAACTGACAGGTAAGAGACTAACTGACAGGTAAGAGACTAACTGACAGGTAAGAGACTAACTGACAGGTGAGAGACTAACTGACAGGTGAGAGACTAACTGACAGGTAAGAGACTAACTGACGGGTGAGAGACTAACTGACAGGTAAGAGACTAACTGACAGGTAATAGACTAACTGACAGGTAAGAGACTAACTGACAGGTAAGAGACTAACTGACAGGTAAGAGACTAACTGACAGGTAAGAGACTAACTGACAGGTAAGAGACTAACTGACAGGTAAGAAACTAACCGACAGGTAAGAGACTAACTGACAGGTAAGAGACTAACTGACAGGTAAGAGACTAACCGACAGGTAAGAGACTAACTGACAGGTAAGAGACTAACTGACAGGTAAGAGACTAACTGACAGGTAAGAGACTAACTGACAGGTAAGAGACTAACTGACAGGTAAGAGACTAACTGACAGGTAAGAAACTAACCGACAGGTAAGAGACTAACTGACAGGTAAGAGACTAACTGACAGGTAAGAGACTAACCGACAGGTAAGAGACAGGTAAGAGACTAACTGACAGGTAATAGACTAACTGACAGGTAAGAGACTAACTGACAGGTAAGAGACTAACTGACAGGTAAGAGACTAACTGACGGGTGAGAGACTAACTGACAGGTAAGAGACTAACTGACAGGTAAGAAACTAACCGACAGGTAAGAGACTAACTGACAGGTAAGAGACTAACTGACAGGTAAGAGACAGGTAAGAGACTAACTGACAGGTAAGAGACTAACTGACAGGTAAGAGACAGGTAAGAAACTAACCGACAGGTAAGAGACTAACTGACAGGTAAGAGACTAACTGACAGGTAAGAGACTAACCGACAGGTAAGAGACTAACTGACAGGTAAGAGACTAACTGACAGGTAAGAGACAAACTGACAGGTAAGAGACTAACTGACAGGTAAGAGACAAACTGACAGGTAAGAGACTAACTGACAGGTAAGAGACTAACTGACAGGTAAGAGACTAACTGACAGGTGAGAGACTAACTGACAGGTAAGAGACTAACTGACAGGTAAGAGACTAACTGACAGGTAAGAGACTAACTGACAGGTAAGAGACTAACTGACAGGTAAGAGACTAACTGACAGGTAAGAGACTAACCGACAGGTGAGAGACAAACTGACAGGTAAGCAGACGACAGTTGTTTTCATGAAGATAGAAGGACGAGGGTTTAGGGCCAAGTTAAAGAAAAAACAATCTAATATTTTGAACTCATTTACGAGATGTGTTCTAAGCCTCTGAGTGTTCACACGGTAAAGACATCACAATAAAGGACTGTTAAGTCATTTCTTTAGTTATGTTGTTTTTAATTGATAAATAATAACCTGCTCAGTAAGCTGTAGCTGTGAGATGAATGTAACTCTAGTTGTTGATTAAAGCCGTTCAGATAGTCAGACAGGATTAGACGATCTCTCTCTGTGTTGTCTCACTTTGTGCCGTTTTTGCTGTTGGCTCTTTTTGATTGACAGGGACAGCTCCATGTCCTGAGCAGGGATCTGATTGGCTGATCTGGGGTCATGACAGGAGCAGAGAGGAAACCCCCGCTCCCTCCACATGCATGCTGGGAAACCTCAGCAGGTGAGTCATGTTAGAGAAAGGTTTGTTACCCTCTCTGTGCTGCCGACATCAGTGATCCTCAGGTCATCGTCGTCAGAACCATGTGAAGGGTTTTAGTTTGACCTGAGAGCTGAGATTGTTTATTTAAATCACAAAAGATTAATTCAATAATATTAAAAGATTAAAACACTGACACGGAGCAGATCCTATGGCCTCTGTTTTATTTCATTGCAGGGTTGTCACGGCTTCTTTAAAAGTTTTAAATTAGAGTCATTAAAGTTAAGATGTGAGAGGTCCTACATTTGATCCTTTCTATTCCCTTTTTGTGGATTTGCTTTTTCCTGTGACAGTTCATGGCACTGAAGCAGCTTCAACGTGACAAACACAGGGAACAGATGGCGAGGGCAACAAGTGGTGAGGTGGCTTTCTATCAACGAAAGCAGGCCACTGGAGGGAATCTGAAGTCTTTCCAACTCCCGGTAGGTAACAAACTGTGTTAAACTCTTTATTAACAATCATTTACATTAAAAACAACTACAGAAGCAGGGTGTATATTACGTTAGGTAGAAACGGGCTCGTATGTGAAAAACATGACAATAAAGAAGACAGGAACCAAAAACACGTTCACACACACGCACTCTGTGGCTTCCTCTGATTCCCCGACCCCGTTCACCTACAATTCTACAATTCATTCATCAGACGCTTTTATCCAAAGAGACGAACACCAGAGAGTAAGAACAAAACAAAGAAACAAAGAAACAGCTTTAAGTCTCATCGGACACACAGGTGCTGACAGGAAGTGACCAGAGGCAGAGCACAGGTGCTGACAGGAAGTGACCAGAGGCAGAGCACAGGTGCTGACAGGAAGTGACCAGAGGCAGAGCACAGGTGCTGACAGGAAGTGACCAGAAACAAAGCAGAGGTGCTGACAGGAAGTGACCAGAGGCAGAGCACAGGTGCTGACAGGAAGTGACCAGAAACAAAGCAGAGGTGCTGACAGGAAGTGACCAGAGACAGAGCACAGGTGCTGACAGGAAGTGACCAGAGACAGAGCACAGGTGCTGACAGGAAGTGACCAGAGACAGAGCACAGGTGCTGACAGGAAGTGACCAGAGACAGAGCACAGGTGCTGACAGGAAGTGACCAGAGGCAGAGCACAGGTGCTGACAGGAAGTGACCAGAGACAGAGCACAGGTGCTGACAGGAAGTGACCAGAGGCAGAGCACAGGTGCTGACAGGAAGTGACCAGAGGCAGAGCACAGGTGCTGACAGGAAGTGACCAGAGGCAGAGCACAGGTGCTGACAGGAAGTGACCAGAGGCAGAGCACAGGTGCTGACAGGAAGTGACCAGAGACAGAGCACAGGTGCTGACAGGAAGTGACCAGAGGCAGAGCACACAGCGACAGCTGTTCATGAGAGTGTCTTATCTGCCTCCTAAAATCGCCATTATCAAATAAAAACATCGTCATTATCATCACCTGTGACGTAGTAGCAGAAGCAATGTTAACATGCAGTGACCTGACACACTCTACGACACACATCAACTCGGCGACAACAAGCGGTTATTAGGCGACTTTTAAGATGTGCAACAAAACTTTTAAATTGGGGACATAAAGAATCAAAGCTGTTGAGTCTCACCTGAAACCAGAAAGATCTGACTCTACTTAGTGCAAACATTTAATTCACTTTTCTTTGTTTGTGTTTTTAAAAAGATCTTGAATTGGATTTTATAAACTCTGCATTCGTCTTCTGTCGTTTTGTTTCCTTCTGTCGTTTATTTTTAAACTTCAACACGTCTGTTTCTGCGACTCTGCTGCTCATCCTGATTTATATTCTGTCTCCAGTGGCCTTTCTCTGTAATGCAGCCAAAGAACTTTAGCCCCCCCCCCTTCATTTAAAGACAGGCTGTTAAACTGTTTAAGGATCAGTCAGGACTTTTTATTTCAACCTTTACTAACCTGCAGCAGAACTCCACTGCTCATAATTAGCCTTCATGGATAAAATCAGTGCTCACCACTTTCACCAGTTTGACTCTTTTGATGATATCTAAATCAGCCATTTGATATTTATTTTTAGATTAGAATAAAAACTGCATTCACATCATATCACTGCATGTCACTATCTGTAAAGGAGCTCCTGTCCCCACTGCAGGCCGTCCCCTGCTGCTATTCACCCCCCTCCCCCCCCTCTCTGTTATAGTCCCGATCCTTCTTCCTGCATCTTCTCCTTTTTTCTTTTGTAACATAACAAAGACTTTACCTGCTCTTTTGTGAAGTGTCATATTTGTTATGAAGTGATGCTACCCATATAGAGATTGATGGATACAATGGAGTCATTAAAGGAGGTTAAATAATCAGAACGGTGTTTGATGTGAAATGTTTCTACAGATTGGAGGTATTTCACATATTTCATTTATAATGTTTGATATCTGTTTTTTCAATGTTTCTGATGTTTAACGGGTTTGTGATAAATCTCTAACGTTACGATGTATTCTGATTTAATTTGTGTGTCACAACGACCGACTGAGCGAGCTGACGTGTGTGTGATCTGGACACGCAGACCTCCACCTGTTGATGTGTTCTTCAGACGTGTCGTTATCAGATAATCGGAGGGATTAAAGTCGGGTTAAAACCAAATGAACAAGCTGATGACTTCTCTCTCTCTCTTTGTGTCTCTGGTCAGGCAAAGCGGCTGACAGGTGTGGTGAGTTGCATAAAATGGCTCCTCCGTCCTCCCATGATTCCCTGGTTTCCTTGGTGCGTGGCTGACCAATGGCAAGCCCTGCCTCTTGTGATGTCACAGTGGTATAAAGCCCCCCGCCGCCCGACTCTCTCCCCTGAGCAGAGTCAGCGTTCCCGGCCTGGACGCCTCGGCTGGAGGGACTGCTGTCAGAAGTAAAAAACAAAACTACACGGCGCTGACGGCCTGTAGTTTTGTTTTTTTCTGTGGGGTTCCTTCTCAGCTCAGCTGTTCTCCTTGTGGATATTCTGTCTACGCTTTCTGGATAAACAGACTTTAGTTTCTGCAGACCGCCCTCTGGGCACTCCGGGCATCCTTGTGCAGACAAGTAAGTGTCTTTAAGTTTGTTCCCGTGTTGTGATTGACGAGCAGCAGCTGACTGACACTCTAACACTGGGACAAATGGCTTCTCACACACACAGAACTAACTCCATCTTTCTGACACTTTTCTCTCAGACACAATTTGTGCTCTTTTTGCTGCTTTTCGTGTTGAAGGTTATAACGGGACGTCCCAGAATAGCCCTGATAGCATCAGACTGGACTCTCAGCTGGGCGGCTGATGGCTTTTTAAGGGAATCAGCAGCAGGGCTATCAGTTGCTCCTCCAGCTATGTGCCACATGGTGGCTGTCAATCAAACAGAGGTGTGGTGAGGGAGGGGGGGGGCTGTTATTTTTAGTGCTGGTGTCCTGTGTTAGATAAACCCCCCCTGGTTACATTACCCAGAGCTGTGAGGGGAGGAAGTGTCTGACTGAGCACTGGAGCTTTTATTTTGGAGGAGCGTGAACAGCTGTTGGCCTGTCGTTTTGTTATTTTTAGATTTTATTGGTGTTGAATGAGAGATGAGCCGGCTGTGGCTCTGCGGCCTGATCGGCAGCATCTTAAAGAATAAAATCACGATGTGTACCTGAGAGCGTGTGGCGTGTGGGGGGTTTGATCTCGCAGCTTTTACTGATATTTATTATTATTTTAGAGATCTTGTGTTGGCTGGTTGTCTCCTCCACTCTGCCACTCAGCATCTGCGCTGATCATAAATGTCTCCAGATCAAAGATTTAGTCGATCTGCGTCCCGTCAATATTTATGTTTTAAACGTGTCTCTGAAGCCAGTTAACATTCTCTTTTTAAAGGTTTGTTATTTAGAGACAGGACAGCGGGTAGAGTCGGAGATCAGGGGGAGAGAGAGAGAGGAACACCATGCATTAGAGAGCCACAGGCTGGGTTCGAGCCCGTGCCGACTACAGCCTCCGTACACGGGGCGCACACACTAACCACTAGGCTAACGTTGCCCGGAAACGCTGAATATTCTGACTCTGATTGGCCGCAAATGTTTCCTGTGAGAGTTTATAAATTCACGTTAATCAGCTTTTGTTTCTTTTATGAAAACAGTTCCTCAAAGGTCGAGAGCGACTTAAAGTTTATAATGTTTTAAATAGAAAACTGAGACTTTATCCTTTTATTCAAATGTATTTATATTTCAATCTTTAAAGAGAAACTTCATATTTAATGATTTATGACTTTATGACGTTTTACCAAAATAAAAGCCCTCCATGGTCACTGCAGCTTTAGACTCGTGACGATAATATGATTCAAATAAGAAGATTAATGTTTGTTATTTAATGATTCATCCTGCCGTGTTTCAGAGACAGTTAGCTACAGTAAAACTTCTAATAGAAGCTCCTCCCACTTTAAGGCCTGGTCTCTTTTGCTCGCCTGCTGCTGCTTCATGATTGGACGATTATAGGCCGCTCTTGATCCAAAGCCGCCGTGCATTTAGTGTTGATCAGTTTGTGGATATTTAATTTGTTTATCGATGTTCTCCTGTTGTGTGTGCACAGTTTAATATTCTCTCTGGTGTCGTTCATATCTCTGCTGTGCACGAGTTTTGTTTGAAAGTGATTAAAGGCTCGTCTTGTGTCGACACCTGATCCAAATAAAGGAAGGGTCACTTTATGGACTGAAGGAAATAAAAGCCTGAGCTACTATTAGAAGTTTTACAATAATTCAGTAAGCTAGTTCAACAATTTATCATATTTAACAAGCTGATTCATGATCAAATTCATGCAGTCAAGGTTCAACACGTTCCTCTGACCTTCTCAAACAGACCTGTGTTTAACATTTTAATGACCTGAGTTTGGAGTCTGACGTCTTCACTGTGTCACTTCAGGGCCCTTCAATTGAGTCATCAGATCAAGTTTAGCTGAAACCAGATCCGCTCCGTGTGGCGTTCAGGGACTCTCCAGAACATGAGGTCACTGCTGCAGATTCTCTTCGTACGTTAACTTTTAACCATGTGAGAAACGTCTCGCTCACATTCGCACGCTTTCTTTGAGTCTGAGTTTTTAAAGTCTGAGGAAGTTCAAATTTAAATTTAATTAAAGAACCTTAAATAAGATGGGACAAAGATCGAGACAGCCAATGAACTGCCTTACTCTTCGTTTGCATGTACCTCTGACCCCTAGTGTTTAAAATGGGTACTGCAGTCCAAACTCTAAACATTACAGAGAGCTGTCCCCCCCCCCCCCCCTCCTCTCTAGAGTGGATGGTCACGCAGGTCACCATGTGGTGGACACTGAAGCTTCAGTGTTTATCCAGCTCTGCATCGGTCTGTAAACCTTTCTGCGTTCTAACCTCTCTCCATTTTTCAAAAGCATCTCCAATATTGATCCTAGTTTGAGCACGTTTCTGCTCGTGGAGCTTATTAGAAACGTGCAGAGGCTTTTTAGGTCGGGTACAATCACTTCTATCTGAACCAGTTCTCTTGCCCGCTTCCATCGCTGCAACACCTGTTGGTTTGACCTGATAACTGCTCTCATATCTGGCAAACCGAGGGGTTAATTAATCCTAAGACCCAAATCAACTCCTTAAATCTCTTTGAACTATATCATCAAAACCCTTCAGTCAGATGTCAGGGTCACATGACTGGGATCTTATCATGTAAATATTTACTGAATCCATTTAATAATTGACAGCTTTTCATGTTTTCAGGTGGAAATTAGTAAATCTGGTTTAACTGATAATTAATATGTTTATGGTTTTAAAAACTTTTTGATTGATAGATGATGAAAATAGTTTCCATTTAAAGCTTTCATGATTGAAAACAGAAAATGATTTGATCTCCGTTTAAACTTAAGAAAGTTAAATTTGAAAGACGTTCAGGACAGAAACTGAAAGATAAAAAACTCTTAACGGATAAAAACCCAATCGAAACCAACCAGAGCCAATCAGAGCCAATCGAAACCAACCAGGGCCGATCAGAGCCAATCAAAACCAACCAGGGCTGATCAGAGCCAATCAAAACCAACCAGGGCCGATCAGAGCCAATCAGAACCAACCAGAGCCAATCAGAACCAACCAGGGCCGATCAGAGCCAATCGAAACCAACCAGGGCCGATCAGAGCCAATCGAAACCAACCAGGGCCGATCAGAGCCAATCGAAACCAACCAGGGCCGATCAGAGCCAATCAGAACCAACCAGGGCCGATCAGAGCCAATCGAAACCAACCAGGGCCGATCAGAGCCAATCGAAACCAACCAGGGCCGATCAGAGCCAATCGAAACCAACCAGGGCCGATCAGAGCCAATCAAAACCAACCAGGGCCGATCAGAGCCAATCGAAACCAACCAGGGCCGATCAGAGCCAATCAGAACCAACTAGGGCTGATCAGAGCCAATCAGAACCAACCAGGGCCGATCAGAGTAAATACAATCAATCAGGGCCAAAATGGAAATCAACCAGGGTAAATACATTTTAAGGCAGATGTAGCCATGCCGGGGTCAGAGATAAACTGGGCACAACGGCTCCGTCTGAGGCCAACCAGGTCCTGTCCAGGCCACATGGGTCTACGTGGGTCAAAAGAGAACCAACCAGGCCTAAACAAGTCCTCAAAAGGTTAGCTGGCGCCAGGAAGAGCCGACACAGTTCAGCTTCTGACCTCACTACAGTTACTCCACTTTGGTTACCATGGAAACGTAACGTTGTTCCTGTTTTTGATTGAGTGATTATTATTTAGTTTGGACGAGGATCAGGGCCAGACACAAGAAATCAAAAATGAGAAGAGGAAGTTTGTTTTGATTGCGCACTTCCAGAATAAAGTCCAAATTACACAAAACTGTGTTTCTACTTAATTCCCAACATTTTGACTTTTTTCTCAAAGTGCAAAATGAAAACAATCTTCCTCCTCTCATTTTTTATCTCTCGTGTCTGACTCTGATCCTCGTCTGTAAATTCTGTCACAGAATAAAAAGTAGACGATCCCTAAAGATATGAAGCATTAGAAGAAGAGGAGAACTTCTCCAGGTTAGGAAGAGTTCCCCACTTTGAGTTCAGTTTCAAAATATCAATATTTATTCAGCAGACATTTAGATTTCTCTCTTTGTTCAGAGATTCTTAATGATCATGTGCTCACAACTTTAAAATGTATCGATTGATTTTCATTGTACTGGGACCAGTATGGAGCAAGTAAACCACCACAGCATTTACAGGCTGAGCTAATTCCTGACCCCGCCCCCTTAAAATACCTCCAACCCGACAATAGATTCACAAAAACAAACGAGCGAGCAGAGTGGAGGATACAAACTGTTAAACATCAAGATATGGACCGACTGCTTTCAGTCTCTTTCGCTTTTTTACTTTGTGATCTTGATTATTTTGCTTTTATTGTTTAGGACAGGAAGTGTTGGGAGGAGAGTGGGGGGGTGATGTGTAGCAAAGGATCAAGGTTGGATTCAAACCCACGGCTGCTGTGATGAAGTATAGCCTCTATGGAGCGTGCAACATAACCGCTAGGCCATCGGCACCCCTTTTGACTGCTCAGTAACGTAAAGTTTCCCGGTATGAATATTTGCTGGATTCTTATCAGTCTTGAGATGTTTCTGCATCTCCTCCATGCTGACAGAAACACTCAGCTTTAGGTTGTTAAAGTTTGAAACACGAGAGTCAAAGACAGAAGACGAGAACAGAATGAAGTGTTTTAAAGGTCACATATTCTCCTCCTCTTCAGTGTAAATAAGTCTCAGAGCTCCTCAAAACATGTGTGTGAAGTGTCTTGTTCTAAATCCACTCTGATCCTGTATTTGATCATGCCTATAAACCCCTCTATTTCAGCCCTGCTCAGAACAGGCTGTTTCTGTGTCTGTAGCTTTAAATGTAAATGAGCTGTGTCTGACCACGCCCCTCTCTGGAAGGGCTTGGGTGGCTCGGGCTTTCTCGCTCCATGTCCTATTGTTTACGGTGAGAAGGCAGACTCAGAGGGCAGAACAAACACCTAGCTGTGGGAGTGTCACCCACCTGGGGGAGGGGTTACTGCCCTTTGTGATGTCATGAAGGGAAAATCTCCAAACGGCCTGTTTGAGCACACATTTTCTGAAAAGTGGAGCAGGCAAAAGACGGAGAGGATGGACTTTTCTCATCATTGGGGGGTTTGTAGACGGACTAGAGACACATGTTAGAGTTAGAAGAACATGGTGAAGTGTGTTTTATAGAAGGTGTGACCTTTAAGGTGCAGGTCGTTTATCTGCAGCCTGTTTTGGTTCTTGTTGTCTTCGCTCTTCATAAAAGTGTCCTGACCTCTTTCCTGTGAATTGACAAATTAAAGTACATTTGTAAAACTCAAACTGCAAAACGTTGAAAGAAAGAGAGACAACAGGAGCGCTTTAGCTATCCCTCAAACCCCCGCTGCTCATGGAAGGGAATAGTTCAAAATGATCCAGGTCCAGGCACTCACTCGGGATGGTTTGAAAAGTAGAAACAGCCGTAAATTCATCGGGCTATAAAGCATTTACAAAACACCAGCAGATATCAGCTAGCATGCTTCTTCAGGGGGACGCTCTGAGACAAAGAGAGATATTATTTTTATGTCTTTAATTTTCCTCCAATTTTTGCGTAACGTTTTACTTTGAAGGAAAGTTTAAATCTCTGCCTCTGCAGAAGGTCAGACACACGGAGATTTAATTTATTTGTAGATGTTTTATTTTGAAAGTCTCTCCAGGGAACAGTTAGAAAACTTGTTAAGATTTCTAACTGTTCAAGTTATTTTGTTCTGGTGTCTGTTTTAAAGTTTTGTTATTTCAGGCATTTTAAAACGAGCGTCTCCTTTCTTATCCTGACATGTGTCCCCCCCTCCCCCTACAGTCGAGGTCTAAATGAAACTTTATTGACTGATGTAACAAACTAACTGTGAACGCACCTTGGCGTCGGCCTCAGCCCGACCTGGAATGTGAACCGAGTGTTTCTCGTGGAGGTTAAACAGGTGTGTGATCTGTTCTGGATCAGTCTCTGGTTTATCATGCAGACCCCGCGGAGCCTCGACCCCCTCCAGGGTAACGGCTCCTAAAAATACACCGGGGGGGGGGGGGGGGAATCACAGAGTGTCTGTCAGCAGGTCAGCTGTCGGAGAGAAAACATGAAACCCAGCAGGGACTGCAGGTTCTGATTCAGAGTGTGACAGACTTTTTATACAGCTGAGTGTGTTTACAGTTTGCTGATATACACAGACCGCTAATATTCATATTGTCCAGTTTTACTTATGGATGCCGCCAGACGATGGCAGCAGCGCATCTACGAGCAGTTTGCTAACTACAATTCTACAATTCACTTAGCAGACGCTAAGCGACGTACATCAGAGATGAGTACAACACAAGCAAGGATCTAGAAAACTGCCAGTAAAAACAAAAGAAGAAAGCGTAGTTTCAGTACCATGGTCACTGCGTCAGAATGACGATCACAAAGACATGAAGTCATACTGTGACCGACAGACATGAGAGACAATACGGTTGTACCTGACGAATCATAGAGACCGAGGTGGTGACGCTGGAAGGAAGAGGGTGGGGCTAGATGACACTCTGAAAGTAGTCCGAGGGGTTTGCAAACTTTTCCTCGGTCTCATATTTCCATCTCACAGCACCAATCACGTTTGAATTCGATAGAAAAGTCAGAATAATGTCCGCTAAGCTCAGAGAAGTAAGACTGAATTTGTTTAATATTTTACGATAGTGTGGATTTGATATCCACGTGTCAGGAGAGGAGTCAAACTTTTTTCATATCATCTCTGAAGAACACGTTTTCCACCAAAACCGTATTTTTTATTGAAAACTATGACCTGGCCAAAATCAATTCCAGGGACATTAAACAGATTGAGCTCTTCAGGACCGGCCCGGTTCTAGCCCGCTCTGATTGGAAGGGCTTTAAGTTGACGGGTCACTTCCTGCCTGAAGACTCATTCCTGCAGCCCCATAACAGCACTGGCCCGAGGTTAAGCAATCAATATTGGTGCATGGTGACAGAAAGACAGAGAGAGAGAGAGAGAGAGAGAGAGAGAGAGAGAGAGGGAGAGAGAGGGAGATCAGAGCACGATTAGTGAACCTCTAAAAGTGTTTGGCATGTCCCCGCCCACGCCCAGAGCGTGGCCCGCTTCAGGGAGTTTTACTGCTCATCTGAAACAGGTGTTTAAATCTTTTAGTTCCTACAAAGGGAGCCGAGTGAGTCTGAGAGGCATTGTGGGTAATGTAGGAGTCTTTAAAGTCTCAAACTGTCTGATCAAAGGATGAGTCACAGACGTTTGAGTCACAGACGTTTGAGTCACAGACGTTTGAGTCATCAGACGTTTGAGTCACAGACGTTTGAGTCATCAAACGTTTGAGTCACAGACGTTTGAGTCACAGACGTTTGAGTCACAGACGTTTGAGTCATCAGACTTTTGAGTCACAGACGTTTGAGTCATCAGACGTTTGAGTCATCAGACGTTTGAGTCACAGACGTTTGAGTCACAGACGTTTGAGTCACAGACGTTTGAGTCATCAGACGTTTGAGTCACAGACGTTTGAGTCACAGACGTTTGAGTCACAGACGTTTGAGTCATCAGACGTTTGAGTCATCAGACGTTTGAGTCACAGACGTTTGAGTCATCAGACGTTTGAGTCACAGACGTTTGAGTCACAGACGTTTGAGTCACAGACGTTTGAGTCATCAGACGTTTGAGTCATCAGACGTTTGAGTCACAGACGTTTGAGTCATCAGACGTTTGAGTCATCAGACGTTTGAGTCATCAGACGTTTGAGTCACAGACGTTTGAGTCATCAGACGTTTGAGTCACAGACGTTTGAGTCACAGACGTTTGAGTCATCAGACGTTTGAGTCATCAGACGTTTGAGTCACAGACGTTTGAGTCATCAGACGTTTGAGTCACAGACGTTTGAGTCATCAGACGTTTGAGTCATCAGACGTTTGAGTCATCAGACGTTTGAGTCACAGACGTTTGAGTCATCAGACGTTTGAGTCACAGACGTTTGAGTCATCAGACGTTTGAGTCATCAGACGTTTGAGTCATCAGACGTTTGAGTCATCAGACGTTTGAGTCATCAGACGTTTGAGTCACAGACGTTTGAGTCACAGACGTTTGAGTCACAGACGTTTGAGTCATCAGACGTTTGAGTCATCAGACGTTTGAGTCATCAGACGTTTGAGTCACAGACTTTTGAGTCACAGACGTTTGAGTCACAGACGTTTGAGTCATCAGACGTTTGAGTCACAGACGTTTGAGTCACAGACTTTTGAGTCACAGACGTTTGAGTCATCAGACGTTTGAGTCACAGACGTTTGAGTCATCAGACGTTTGAGTCACAGACGTTTGAGTCACAGACGTTTGAGTCATCAGACGTTTGAGTCATCAGACGTTTGAGTCATCAGACGTTTGAGTCATCAGACGTTTGAGTCATCAGACGTTTGAGTCATCAGACGTTTGAGTCACAGACGTTTGAGTCACAGACGTTTGAGTCACAGACGTTTGAGTCACAGACGTTTGAGTCACAGACGTTTGAGTCATCAGACGTTTGAGTCACAGACGTTTGAGTCATCAGACGTTTGAGTCACAGAAGTTTGTGTCACAGACGTTTGAGTCACAGACGTTTGAGTCACAGACGTTTGAGTCACAGACGTTTGAGTCATCAGACGTTTGAGTCATCAGACGTTTGAGTCACAGACGTTTGAGTCATCAGACGTTTGAGTCATCAGACGTTTGAGTCACAGACGTTTGAGTCATCAGACGTTTGAGTCATCAGACGTTTGAGTCACAGACGTTTGAGTCATCAGACGTTTGAGTCATCAGACGTTTGAGTCATCAGACGTTTGAGTCACAGACGTTTGAGTCATCAGACGTTTGAGTCATCAGACGTTTGAGTCACAGACGTTTGAGTCATCAGACGTTTGAGTCATCAGACGTTTGAGTCATCAGACGTTTGAGTCATCAGACGTTTGAGTCATCAGACGTTTGAGTCACAGACGTTTGAGTCACAGACGTTTGAGTCACAGACGTTTGAGTCATCAGACGTTTGAGTCATCAGACGTTTGAGTCATCAGACGTTTGAGTCACAGACGTTTGAGTCACAGACGTTTGAGTCACAGACGTTTGAGTCATCAGACGTTTGAGTCACAGACGTTTGAGTCACAGACGTTTGAGTCACAGACGTTTGAGTCACAGACGTTTGAGTCATCAGACGTTTGAGTCACAGACGTTTGAGTCACAGACGTTTGAGTCATCAGACGTTTGAGTCATCAGACGTTTGAGTCATCAGACGTTTGAGTCATCAGACGTTTGAGTCATCAGACGTTTGAGTCATCAGACGTTTGAGTCACAGACGTTTGAGTCACAGACGTTTGAGTCACAGACGTTTGAGTCACAGACGTTTGAGTCATCAGACGTTTGAGTCACAGACGTTTGAGTCACAGACGTTTGAGTCACAGACGTTTGAGTCATCAGAAGTTTGAGTCACAGACGTTTGAGTCACAGACGTTTGAGTCACAGACGTTTGAGTTATCAGACGTTTGAGTCACAGACGTTTGAGTCATCAGACGTTTGAGTCATCAGACGTTTGAGTCACAGACGTTTGAGTCATCAGACGTTTGAGTCATCAGACGTTTGAGTCACAGACGTTTGAGTCATCAGACGTTTGAGTCATCAGACGTTTGAGTCACAGACGTTTGAGTCACAGACGTTTGAGTCACAGACGTTTGAGTCATCAGACGTTTGAGTCATCAGACGTTTGAGTCATCAGACGTTTGAGTCACAGACGTTTGAGTCACAGACGTTTGAGTCACAGACGTTTGAGTCATCAGACGTTTGAGTCATCAGACGTTTGAGTCACAGACGTTTGAGTCACAGACGTTTGAGTCACAGACGTTTGAGTCACAGACGTTTGAGTTATCAGACGTTTGAGTCACAGACGTTTGAGTCACAGACGTTTGAGTCATCAGACGTTTGAGTCACAGACGTTTCAGCAACAGAAAGTAGAAACTTGTAAATTTGTTTGTTTATTTGATTATTTGATTTTGAAACAATCGAAAGTCTACAAAATGCTGAATTCTCTTTAAATATTTCTCTCTTCTCTGCTGATGAAGACTCTTCCTTCTCCAGCTGGTGTTCAGTTGTCAGCGTCTGTATTCAGTCAGAAGTGATTATTAATAAGAGGATGAAACGGGTCACGATGATGTCTGTTATAAGATGATTATTAAGACGTGTAAGGGTTAGGGTTAAATCACTGAAACAGGATGGAACACAGGACGAGTACGGATGAACATTGTTGTGAAATATCTTCCTGACTGATTGTTGTTTTTGTTTTTGTCTGCAGGGTGCCGACCAACATGTCAACACAGGCGCCGACGTTCACTCAGCCGCTGCAGAGCGTCGTGGCACTAGAGGGTAGTGCCGCGACGTTCGAGGCTCAAGTTAGTGGTAAGAAAACCGTCTGACTGACCTCAGAGTTCAAACTTGCCTTTATTAGGATCAGGCAGCTTAAGAGAGACAGGAAGTGTTGGGGGGAGGCGACATGCAGCAAAGGGCCGAGGTCGAATTAGAACCCACGGCGGCTGTGACGAGGACTACAGCCTCCGTATATGGGGCGCCCGACATCACCACAATGCCCCGATATGAAACCAAGAATTTCACCAGACGGCTTCAAGCCTCTACGTGAGCCGCTGAAACCTCTAACATAGACTCTCTTCTCCCAGCACTGGAGAGCAGCCCTCCTCTGGCAGCCCTGCAGCGTTCTGCCTCCCCCAGGAAGGCTTCCAGAGAGCTGGCCAATCAGAAGAGAGTGGGCACATGGGGGGGGGGGGGGGGGGGGGGGCTTAAAGAAACAGTAGCAGAGGCTGAAATGAGGGTTTTTACTGACGTCAGTATCAGATAAATGAGATGATGTAAAGCTGCTCTAAAGGTTTCACACACTGACTCTGGGAGAGAAACTGTCCTGATCGACGTCGCTGCAGTGATTTAGGATCTCGTTGTTCCCTTACAGCAGACCCACATGTGGTTCTTCTCTCGCCTGCAGGTTCTCCAGTTCCTGAGGTGAGCTGGTTTCGTGATGGCCAGGTTCTTTCCGCCGCCGCTCTGCCCGGCATTCAGATCTCGTTCAGCGACGGCCGCGCTGTTCTGAGGATCCCCGCTGTGACCGCCGCACACAGCGGGAGATTTTCTGTCAGAGCAACCAACGGAGCTGGACAAGCAACGAGCACCGCTGAACTCCTCGTTACAGGTGAGACACGGGACGAGGGGCAGGAGGGTGTAAGGTGCTCGGGGGGGGCACAGACTCTCTTTGAAATTAACTTTGACACTTCATTATTTACAACAGCTCAAAGTTAACTTAAAACACTCTCCTTTATTTGAGTCTAAATTAGTCCTGCTCTGAGCTGAGGGGCGTGGCCTGTCACTTCATCTGGTGATAAAACCGATATAGGTGCAGCTGTTGCAGCATAGCTTTCCTTAAGAGGGATCTGAAGTTTATGAAGTGATTAACAACATGAACATGATCCGGTTCAGATCTCGAGTCTGAGTCCTGGGATGCCAACCTTTATTCTTCTGTCTTCATCAGGAGCTCACACTGAGTTTATCTCAGCAGCACAAACAGCAACAGTACGGCAGCTTTCAGTAGCAGCTCACGCTTCCTTATGAAGCGGCCTTTGACATAACATCTGGTGTTACCATGGCAACGATAAGACACAAATTCAAAAAGAAGGATTTCTCTGGCTTTAATAGCTGTTGTAAATATTGGTACGTTGGTTGACTGTTGAAGTATTTTTGGTCCTCAGGTGAAGAAATATCTCGATTGTAATCATGTCACCATAGAAACCACTTCAATAAGACGTTTTTTTGTGACTCTGCAGCGGAGACGGCGCCTCCAAACTTCCTGCAGAGACTGCAGAGCTCAACAGTGAGACAGGGCAGCCAGGTGAGGCTGGACGTCCGTGTGACAGGAATCCCAACACCTGTGGTGAAGTTCTTCAGAGAGGGAGCCGAGATCCAGAGCTCAGCTGACTTCAGGATCCTTCAGGAAGGAGACCTGTACAGTCTGCTGATCGCTGAGGCTTTCCCAGAGGATTCTGGGACTTATTCTGTGACCGCCACCAACAGCAGCGGACGGGCCACCTCCACCGCTGAGCTGCAGGTTCAGGGTGAGGACCTCAAACCATCAACACAACACGTTTAACTTAAATATCTTACTTAACTTACAAACCCACTAATATTTGACCTGTAACAGCATCATAAATCACGAGTAACCGTGTATTATGGTCTGTTTTTTACGTGTGTACGTGTTGCTCCCTGCAGGTGAAGAAGCTGTACCCATGAAGAAAACAAAGACTATCGTGTCCACATCCCAGATGGCCGCTTCCCAGACTAGAGTGCAGAAGGTGAGACGAACTAAAACAACAACCTGGGTCTGCTTCAGGAAGAAATCTAACTGAAGTATTTGTTTAAATCTGACGAATAAAAACAGAGTCCTTCAAAATCTGGAACAACAGAAACACTAGTGAAGTAAAAACAGCTGTTCAGGGAAGGATGTGCAGATAAAAGCTCGCTTCTTAAAGGAGGAGGGGTAACTACACGGGCCTGATTGGACTTCTGTTCCCCCCTAAAGACGCAGCTTTTTAAACTTTTCGCCTTAAGGTGTCACTGCTTTTGGGACTCGAAAGTAACTCTTTTAATTTCCCAGATTTGACAGGTTGACACAAACGTAAACGGCACAAAACTTTGGCACTCTGATCGCTCTTCTCTGTGCAGGAATCACTTCCTGTCCCCGCTCTGGAGGTCCCGGGGACGTGACGTCATCTGCAAACAACCGAATAAGAACATTTAGGAGAAACATTTGAAATGATCTCTAAATCTGGATCCAGATATTCTGTCCTGTTCTTTGTGATCACACGCTGTTGGATGTTTTGGACCTGTGCTGTGTTATTTATTGAAATCTGAATCACATGAGATAAAAACAGCGTGAAGTTTTGTGCCTTGATCCAAAACCAAAACCTAATCAAAAAGTTCAAGATAGAAATGTTCAGACCTTATATGGATGTATCACCTTATATTTTCCCGTCTTCAGAAGGTGGAGGTGGGCTTCCAGGCCACCACCATGATGGAGATGCACGTAGAAGGAGGAATGATGACTCAGCATTTAGCTCACAAAACCCCCCCGCGGGTTCCCCCCGAAACCGACCTCCAAATCCCCCCCCGTCCTACATCTCCAGGGTGACGGGAGGACGCCAGCAGTCACCTTCACCTGTCAGACACGTGAAGGGGCCGACGCCCACACCCGTCAG
The DNA here is from genome assembly GCA_020745685.1 of Tautogolabrus adspersus. Taxonomy (NCBI): domain Eukaryota; kingdom Metazoa; phylum Chordata; class Actinopteri; order Labriformes; family Labridae; genus Tautogolabrus; species Tautogolabrus adspersus. Next base: position 29,027,579 of record CM036548.1, on the reverse strand, counting down.
GTACGACCACGGACTCCGAGTCAGATTTCAAGAGTGCTTATCCTGCAGATTGATGTTAAATCAGTGTCTGATGTGACATTGTTTGATGTTTCTGTCGATTGCAGATCTGTTTCTCCCACCAGCAGAGCGACTATTTCTTCAATCAGACCTGTCAAGTCTCCCATCATGAGCAGGAAACAGGTATGAAGAACACCTTTACGATGAGAAGCCACTTGTATCTGTTCTTTATCGTTCAAAACTAGCCAGAAGAGTTATTCCGCCCTGATCACGAGGCCTTCTCTCTCAGGTCTCTTCCTCTCCCGAGGTCCTGCCTCCTTGGAAGCAGGGAGGTTACGTGGCTGAAGCCAGCTACTCCAGTATGAGCAGCATGACCAGCATGACCAGTGTGAGCAGCGCCACCCAGCTGCACATGGAGAAGTCCTGGGAGCAGCAGGTCACCGCCACCAGAGAGGTGAGGAGGGCGGCGCTTTAATGCAAACCTGCACGAGAGCTTTAAGAATCAGAGCATCAGCTGCTCCTGTTTGAAATTCACTTGATTCAGAATATTAATTATAAAGCGTCTGCACTAACTCTGAATGTTGTGACTCAGCCTGGGCCGAGCTCTGCCTGTGGGCGCGATGCAGTGAACATGTGTTGATGTGTTGTTGTGCTGTGAATGCGTCAGGATGAGCATGCTTCGCAGGACGATAGGAGCGTGGCCGTGGCTACAGTGGTGGCGTTCGTGGATCAGGCTCGTGGCCGTGGCCCGTCTGAGGCCGTTGTGTCTGGAGAGCAGGTAGACCTCTTCTATGTGCTGCTCAAACTCTCACTACAGCTCTCTTTATTTACTCCTTCTTCTTTGTTTCCCTCATTTTCTTCATCACGTCAGAGTTTGATTTAACCGAGCACGTTCCTTCTCCTCAGAGGATGAACCTTTTTAAACAGCCCACTAATCCATCCTCTCTCTTCAGGACGTCCTTTCATCTTTTATTTACACTTGTTTTATGGCGTCACATGTAGCTGATATAAACCAAGATTTTCCCGTTAAGCTAGAGGGCGATTTTAGGAAAGTTCAGCTTTCAGACACCTTGGATACCAACGTGACCGTTTTAAAGAAACGCTGAAAGAACTCAACTGTCCAAAGGCCTCCTGTCTTTTTTAAAGCAGCTCTGTCTTTGCATATTATATAATCCACGGTTGCTGTTTGGACTTTTTACAAGCTCACAAATACATACACAGTTACTCTCCCACTATGTTCCCGCCTGATTGGACGACGGAGGTCACTGCTGCTTCACACAACACCCCGCCAGTGGGACAAAATGAAAATGGTTGTTGCAGAGGAATCACCGCCTGTTGACTTGCCGTGCGTTTCTGCATTTGTTTTGAGAACTGAGTGTGTGGACAGGATTCTTTTTTTAGGAAAACATCAGTTTAAAAAACCCCCCGCCTACATGTAGACTAGGCCTGAGAAGTAAGACGCCTTCTTCTTGCTCCTACAGATATTCTTTAATATGGCGGGGACGTGTGAAGGTGGTGACTGTCAGACCTGCTGTCTCTGAATCTTTCTTCATCGTCTCTTCTCTTTACTCTTTCAGAGCTTAAACTGCATGTCTCACTCTGATGCTGCTCCATGCATGGCGTTATGTTTCAGTGATGATTATGTAATGACTTCTTCTTCTCTTTTATAAATAATGTGAAAGTTTTTCCTCGTTCAGCATCTTCCCCCAGATTTCCTTCTAAGGATGTCCTGAGGTTTTCATGCTGCTTTTATGTCTCCAGGCTGAGGGAGGGATGAAAGCCGGGGCGGTGGCCAAGGTGGTGGCCGCCGTTGACCTGGCTCGTGTCCGTCAGCCCGTGCATGATGAGGGCGCTCAGGCTGGCGAGGAGGAGGCTGTAGAGGCCGAGATTAGACAGCAGGCGACTGTAGAGAAAGAGGTTGTTGCCATGAAAACACTTCCTGTGGAAGCTCCAGCTGCTGTGGCTGTGACCTCAGAGCTGCGCAGAGTTCAGGTCTCACAGGTCCGAGGAGTTTAATCAATCATATTAGATCTCTCATATCTCCGTTCTCTCACATGCTAAATAAACTCTGTTGGTCACCCCAGATTCAGAGAACAGAAATCCCCCCCCAGGTGGACACTGGTGCAGCTCCGTCTCCAGTTCCACATTTCACAGTTTCTAAAGTTTCTGTTCCTAAACATGAACTGAGCCCCGAGGTAAGAAAGAGGAGCTGCAGGCCGCCGCCGTCGTCATCCTCAATCCTTCATTTCATCCTTAACACACGAACATCTTAACCGTCTCCACTGTGTCGTCATGTGGTGTGATTCACTTTGGTTTCCTCCTCACAGTATCACCCATCCTAAAATATCACCGCTTCTCTAAAGAGCGGTAGCTGCAGCTTTTAGAGACAAGAACAACAAATTCAAAGTTGTATCGAGATGACCAAATGTAGCTTCACACTCTTTGCTTAAATTAGGGTTTGGGTCAAGTTACAACAAAATAATGAGACTTCAGATCCTCTTTTCTGCTTCAGTTTAGGCACCAGCGGTTGGTTTTCATGATATCTCTGTTAGAGCTGAATGACTTAAAACAAATTCAAACTTAAACATTAAACGCTCTAAGTCAAGCTTTCCCGACCGTGTAACGCTCGTGACCTCACTCTGACTTCACCAAACTCTGGTGACCCCGGACATCCAGAACACAGACTTGTTGCTGTCATTAAGTTTCTCTCCAGTGTTTCAGGAAACGTTGATGTTAGAGCACATTTAGAGACGACACACAGAGCAGCAGCTTGTGTTCAATATATTTTACTATACAACATATTTTTTTATTGATTAATAAATACATATGTCAGGCGACCCCATTTGAATCCGATGTGACCTTTCGTGGGGTCACGACCCTCAAGGTTGGGAAAGCCTGCTCTAAGCTAACCTAATCGTTCTGGCTCTATTCCTCCTGGTAAGATGTTTTATGGCCAGAATGATGTGAAAGTTATCTGATCAAATGTTACAGTGATTACAATTCATGAGTTTGTATTCAAAGTCTGAAACTCTGCTGACAGTAATTCGTCAGTAAAAAGTACGAACGTCACGATCACAGGTTTATAAACTTGGATTTGATTCTAGTACAAATCAAACGATGTTGAAATCCTTTTTGATAAAATGCACAAACACTATGGCTCCCTTACTTATTTATTTGCTTTACACGTTAAAGAACACCAAACGTTGCAGACAAACTCCCGCGCACTGTCTCAGTAGAACAAATCGGCCAACATATTTTTACAATTCAGACGGTGCTGGCTCTCTCTTTTGGTTAAATATGAGTAGAGATCTGAAGTTTTTAAAGCTTCAGTACCTTTATTTACTCTCAGACTCTGGTGATCAGAGTCTTTGTTGTCAGGAGGACTTTACCTGAGTGTTTGTAGACCTCTTACCCCGACCCTGCTTCCACTTTTTAAACTTTGATTCCTTCTCTAACTTTAAGAACATCACATCCTCGGGCTCACTAATCCTCAGCTGGTCGTAGAGTTTGGAAGATTTGTTTAACGCTGCTCTCGTTGGCTCGATCAGGTGTCCATCGCCGGCTCTGCTATCGCCACTCTTCAGAAAGAGTTGCGATCCCCCACCTCCCCCAGAAAGATCATCAAGCCCGTCAAGTCTCCCAGTCCGTCTCGCAGGGCGGCGGTGCGGGTGACTCCAGAGCCCCTCCCCCCCGCCATTCAAAGACGTCAGATATCAGAGTCAGTTTGAGGTACAGGCGGGCGGAGCTTACGCTGTGAGTGAGGAGGAGTTTGAGGACTGGGAGCCGCAGGTTGGTTCCACCCCCTCTTGCTGTTTTACTCCCCAATTTAACCCTGTGTGGACATCACATGCGTTCCCCGCTCCTCACAGCAGCCAATCACACGCTGCCCTCCCTCGCCTCATGAAGAATCCTCCTCCTGTCCTTCTTCATCTTCCTCTCCCTGTCTTCACCTGTTGACCTTCATCCCTCCATCCTCTCTGCAGGGTTCTATCCGTCCTAACCAGCTTCCTCCCCTCCATCCTCACAGACCTCCTCCGCTGAGAAGCTCCTGCTTGTGTTCTGTGTTTGATTTCCTTTAACTCGTGATTTTGTTCTTCCTCAGGAGGCTGCTGCTGTGCCCACCAGAGCTCAGGAGCCTGTTGTCCCTCCCACTCTGATTGCTGTGAGTACTTGTTTTTCTCTTTCAAAATATTAGTGCTTTAATACACAGACTAGGAGTAATCTCAGAGATTTGCATACAGAGAGTTTTAATCCAGCTGCAACCTCCAGTGTTAGAAAATGAAGCCAGTGCAAAAAGCTGCAGTTCCTCAAGTGTCCACTAGGTTTACAGCCTGGTTCAAGGTCTCATCACTTTATTTGCTCACACTCTCCAGGATTAGCTCTCAAACATGAAGCTTTGGTCTGACTTTGTCACTCTTTAACCTTCTTCAGGGTCTGAAGAACGCAACGGTGACAGAGGGCGAGTCGGTGACCTTGGAGTGTCAGATCAGCGGTCATCCCGCTCCAACCATCCTGTGGTTCAGAGAGGACTACAAGATCGAGAGCTCCATTGACTTCCAGATCACATACATGAACGGATTCGCCCGGATGGTGATCCGTGAGGCGTTCGCTGAAGACAGCGGGCGCTTCACCTGCACCGCCACCAGCGAGGCCGGAACCGTCAGCACCTCCTGCTACCTGCTCGTCAAAGGTAAATGAGATAAAGGTGGTCTGAGCTCTTCTAGTAAGACCTTATATGTTATATTGTTCATCTTTAGGACATTTTTTAACCTTCCAAATCAAATAGTTTTCTGTTTGCAGCGAGCTCGAGGCCAGAAATCGTTCTTTAAACTGTAAATGTGATTTAAAAAAACACTGTCCGTCTGTCTTTAAAACATTAACGAGACTTTTTCTCTGTTTTAGTGTCAGAAGAAATTGAGAGCAGAGAGGAAATGACGACCGTCACTGAAATTGGAATCAGTCAAGAAAAAACGTGAGTTACATTTTTAAATTCAGCCACTTTAATAAAACATCTGAGTTCCCTCAGTGTTTGATCTAGCTGTTTTTCCTCTTCAGCGTTGCTATGGAGACAAAAGAACAGATGGTGTCGGAGGTGAGCTCAGGTGAAGCTGCTGCTCCCTTCTTCATCAAGAAACCCACCGCTCAGAAGCTGGTGGAGGGAGGAAGTGTGTTCTTTGAATGCCAGATCGGAGGAAACCCCAAACCTCACATCATCTGGAAGAAGAGCGGCGTGCCGCTCACTACTGGATACAGGTACACATGTCCCACCTGTCTCTGTGCACACCTGCACACCTGCTTACTGCACTCACTTTACATGTATTGCTTTGTTTCTTTCACCGTCAGATATAAAGTCGCCTACAAGAAGGAGACCGGAGAATGCAGATTGGAGATCTCCATGACTTTTGCTGATGATGCCGGAGACTACTCTGTGTTTGCCAAGAATACACACGGAGAAGCCTCGGCCATTGCCAGCCTGCTGGAGGAAGGTACAGGAGTCTGTTTCAGAAAGCATCTCCTCTTTAGGAAACCATTTAGAAGCTCTGTTGGCTCACAGTATTCATGCATCTGTTACAGAGCAATATGAAGCCTACATGAAGCAACAAGACGTGACATATAAAACTGAAGTGACGACGACGGTGGTTCAGGAGCCCTCTGTGGTTGTGAGTCAGTACGAGCTCGAACAGAGGAGAGTGACAACCCCCATGAGCTTTGTCTCAGAAACGGTACCTTCTTTCTCAACATTCAAAGATGATAAAGGTTCTGCAGAAGTCTCATTTTAGATATTAAACCTGAACATTCTTTTTGCAGGAATTTCTTATTTCAGCCTTTGAAGAAAGGATCATCCAGGAGATCGAGCTCCGTATCATGAGGATTACATACAGCGAGCTGGTGATAGAGGACGGAGAGATGATGGTGACTGTAGCTGAGGAGGCGGCGCTGCAGCCGGCCTTCGACACACCAGTGAAAAACTACAGAATCATGGAGGGAATGGGCGTCACGTTCCACTGCAAGATGGTTGGAAACCCACTCCCAAAGGTACTGACCTGAACATCTTACCAAGATTTAATCTAAATATTAAAAACCTAGCAAACCACTTTTACCAATCCAGATCAAAACGAACAATCTCATCAACAAGTATAAAATACAATCAAAGTCTTTCTAATGGGCTACAACTGAGTCAGAGTTAATTCTGCAAAGTTGCTAAAAAGATCTTCTGGATTGAGAATATTTCCAGCAAGCGTAGGAGAGTACATGTGTGTGAAAGACTAAAACCTTTGCAAGACCTGAACTTGAGAATTTATGTTGGTGTATGAAATGATTGTTTCTTCTGTCAGATTGCGTGGTACAAAGACGGCCAGCGTATCAGGGCTGGTGGACGTTACCAGATGGAGGTTCTTCAGGACGGACGAGCCAGTCTTCGTCTTCCTGTGGTGCTTCCAGAGGATGAAGGTGTGTACACCGCCTTCGCCTCCAACATGAAGGCAAACGCTGTCAGCTCTGGAAAGCTCTACATCGAGGCGTCTGGAGCTGTGACGCCTCAGAGATACACACCACAGCCAGCGATGCAGAGAATCAGGTACGGTTGAATGTAACCTCACAACTTTGAATGACTCTTTAACACGTTTCAGTCAGATAGTACCCTCAGATCAACCATCAACATGATACTGATGGTTCTCCTTTGTCCTCAGGTCCACATCTCCTCGTTCTGTGAGCCGCTCCCCGGGACGTTCTCCCAGTCGTTCTCCTGGACGCTCTCCTGCCAGAAGGCTGGATGAGACAGACGAGGCTTCCCTGGAGAGACTCTACAAGCCTGTGTTCGTCATGAAGCCTTCCTCAATAAAATGCTCTGAGGGGCAAACTGCACGATTCGACTTAAAGGTTGTCGGCAGACCCATGCCCGAAACGTACTGGTTCCACAATGGTAAGGGAACTATTGTTTGATGTATCCTAGAAAAGCTCCTGTTTCTGTTTCCTCTGCCACTTACACCCCAGTGTCCTCTGTATCTCAGCACAACAAGTCGTCAATGACTACACCCACAAGATAGTGATCAAAGAAGATGGTACCCAGTCCCTGATCATCGTCCCAGCCATGCCTCACGACTCTGGAGAGTGGACCGTCATCGCTCAGAACAGAGCTGGACGGACCTCTGTCTCTGTAACTCTTACTGTTGATGGTAAGTGTGTGCCAGATGCAGTCCTTTTAAACATCTAAAAACTGGAATTCTGTGTTAGCTAGTCTGAGATAGTCTTTTGAGTTCACTTACCCGACCACACTCAGTCTTGTCCTGTTTTGTATCGCTCCATCAACAGCTCGAGAAAGCCTGGCACGCCCTCAGTTTGTAGAAAAGCTAAGGAACATCACTGTTAGGCAGGGCACTCTGGTTGAGTTGGCTGTCAAAGCCATCGGAAACCCCCTACCTGACATCGTCTGGCTTAAAAACAGTGACATCATCACCCCACAGAAGCACCCACATATCAAGTATGTATCTTCATATTCAGGTGTGAATGATAAAGTAATCCTACAGAGTAGATGTCCTGATTATTTTATCTCAATTGTTTTTGTCTTTCAGGATTGATGGAACTAAAGGAGAGGCCAAATTCCAGATCCCCTCTTCCTCAAGCACAGACAGCGCCTGGTACACCGCTACAGCCATCAACAAGGCTGGCAGGGACACCACTCGCTGCAGAGTCAATGTTGAGGTTGATTTCGCTGCTCCTCAAGCTGAGAGGAAGCTCATTATTACAAAAGGAACATACAAAGCCAAAGACATCGCAGCTCCAGAGTTGGAGCCCCTTCATCAGCGATACGGTCAGGAGCAGTGGGAGGAGGGAGACCTTTACGACAAAGAGAAGCAACAGAAACCAATGTTCAAGAAGAAGCTGACCTCTGTCCGCATGAAGCGCATTGGTCCGGCTCATTTTGAGTGCAGACTGACTCCCATTGGTGACCCCACCATGGTGGTGGAGTGGCTGCATGACGGCAAACCCCTGGCAGCTGCTAACAGACTGCGAATGGTCAATGAGTTTGGTTACTGCAGTCTCGACTATGAGGCTGCTTATTCTAGAGACAGTGGTGTCGTCACCTGCAGAGCCACAAACAAATTTGGAGTCGACCAGACCTCGGCCACTCTGATTGTCAAGGATGAGAAGGGCCTTGTGGAGGAATCCCAGCTTCCTGAAGGCAGGAAGGCACCGCACAGAATGGAAGAGTTTGAGCGCATGGCTCACGAGGGAGGACCGACAGGAGTCAGCACTGACGATGAATATGAAAAGACAAAACCTGAAATTGTCCTTGTTCCCGAACCAGCCAGAGTGCTGGAAGGCGACATTGCCAGATTCCGTTGCAGAGTGACCGGTTATCCAGCCCCTAAGGTCAACTGGTACCTCAACGGACAACTTATCCGCAAAAGCAAAAGATACAGACTTCGCTATGATGGTATTTACTACTTGGAGATTGTTGACATCAAGTCTTACGACTCTGGAGAGGTCAGGATAGTTGCAGACAATCCTCTAGGTACAACTGAGCACACTGTGAAGCTGGAGATCCAGCAGAAGGAGGACTTCAGATCTGTACTGCGCCGTGCTCCAGAGTCAAAGACTGCAGAGGCCTCACATGAAGCTGGCAGGATCGGATTCGATGTTATGAAGGTCGACCGACCTGGTGAAACCGCACAAGACAGGGAAGTTGTTAAACTGCGTAAGACACAGAGAGTTGTTCACGAGAAAACCTCAGAGGAGTCAGACGAACTGAAGAGCAAGTTCAAACGTAGGACAGAGGAGGGCTTCTACGAGTCCATCTCTGCTGTAGAGTTCAAGTCTCGCAAGAGAGACGACTCATATGAGGATCTGCTGAAGAAGACCAAGGACGACTTGCTTCATCGCTTGAAGGAGAAAGAAGAAGCTGAGAGGAGGAGGTTGGAGGAACAGGGCCAAGTCACCATCCCAACCTTTAAACCCGAAAGGGTCCAGCTGTCCCCCAGCATGGAAGCACCCAAGATCTTTGAGCGCATCGCTAGCAAGACAGTTGCTCCAGGGGATGAGGTTCATTTCCGCGTCAGAGTCGTCGGCAGACCAGAACCTGAGTGCCAGTGGTTCAAGAACGGCATTCTGGTGGAGAAATCTGATCGTATTTACTGGTACTGGCCTGAGGATCAGGTGTGTGAGCTGGTGATCACAGATGTCACTGCGGAGGATTCTGCCAGCATCATGGTTAAAGCCATGAATATAGCTGGTGAGGCCTCAAGCCATGCCTTCCTGTTGGTGCAAGGTAAAGCCACTTCCTCTCAAGTTAAAGACTTTCTATGTCCTCATTTATGTCAAAGTCTTACTTCATATTTTATCATTGCAGCCCAGTTAGCCGTCAACTTCACCCAAAACCTGGAGGATGCCAGTGCCAATGAGAAGGACACCATGGTGACCTTTGAGTGTGAAACCAACGAGCCTTTCGTCAAGGTGAAATGGCTGAAGAACAACATGGAGATCTTCTCTGGAGACAAATACAGAATGCACTCAGACAGAAAGGTCCACTTCCTGTCTGTGCTTGTCATTGAAATGAAGGACGATGCTGAGTACAGTTGTGTGGTTATAGAAGATGAGAGCATCAGGACCACTGCAAGGCTCCATGTGGAAGGTAACATGTACTCTTTGTATGTGACTGTTTTTTGGCCTTATTCAGCTGGATTTGCAAGTCACCGTTCTCGATATCGTTGTATACACAGGTGCTGCCCTGGAGCTCATAAAGCACATGGAGAACATCGAGGTGCCGGAGACCTACGCTGGAGAGTTTGAGGTGGAGCTGTCTCGTGAGGATGCTGAGGGCAGCTGGTTCTTTGGAGACAAGGAGCTCTCTCCCAGCAGTAAATACATCATGTCCTCCCGACGTGGACGACACACCCTGTCCATCAAGGATGTCAGGAAAACAGACCAGGGGAAATATACCTTTGTATGTGGAGATCTGAAGACGAGCGCCTCACTGAAGATGAAGTGTAAGCAACCATATGGATTACTGATTTATCTCAAGCCACTGGTAGTCTTCTGGTCCAGAAATCTCTTTAGAAATCTATCGATATGCTTCTCGCTAATGTGTAATGTTAGAATTTAATTTATTTAACGTGTCCAAAGATGAAGAAGCTTTATCATAAACTTCTTTACTAAAACAGATCCAATGGTTAAGGATTTGTCTAAGTTCAAATATTCTTAAAACTAGTTCTTTTAAATTCATTAGTCATTGCTGGATGTAATGTGACAGTCTTTGCTAGTCTTTACATAATAAACAGAGATTTTGGGTTCATGATATGCTGAAAAAAAAGGAAACAGTATGGTGAATACCACCATCTGTTGACTTCTTCTTCTTTGTTGGGGAGGAAGTGGTAAAGTAGTAAGGCCCGCCTCTTTATTGATTTGGTTGGCTGCATGTGCCAAATGTGACATTGACGAGCGGTGCGACTCTGTGCCTTAGGCTGAAGACTTAATAATAGTTTAACCTTAATGTGCGTCTAAAAACCGCACAAGAAAGGAGCGCACGCCAGGCGCGCTACACCATATGAAAATAATAGTTTTGCTGGCGACGCGTCTCGGTGTGATCAGGGCCTTATAGTCTCAATCAACCATTGTTGGTTGTATTTACTCTTGCTAAATGTAGTCAGAAAAATGTTTGTTACAGCTTGTAAGCACAACATTCAAATGATGCCCCGCCTCCTGGGCTCATCGCTACGAGTAGCATACGCCCACTGCAGGACGTAGTGTTTGCTTTTACTGCTTTTACACACACTGCAAGCTACCTGCCATTGTTGGCTGTACTGTATTGGACATTGATGGTCGTACTGTACTGTGATGCAAATGGATGTCCCTACTTTTAGTGCGCCCAGTGACCCTGATGCAGCCCCTGACCGACATCACAGTTTGCGAGGGGGACATTGCTCAGCTGGAGGTCCGGTTCTCCCAGGAGAATGTCGAGGGAACCTGGATGAAGAATGGCCAGGCCATCACTGCTTCGGACCGCGTCCACATCGTGATCGACAAGCTCGTTCATAAGCTGCTGCTGGAGAACGTCAGCAGAGACGATACTGCTTCTTACTCTTTTGTGGTTCCTGCACAGGACATCTCCACCTCCGGCAAACTCAATGTTCAGAGTAAGTCTCTAAACGATAACCAGCTCAAATCATTACTGGAACACGCTGATCCCTGACATGTTGGATCCCGTCTTTTCTTACAGCTATTGACATTCTGGTGCCGCTGAAGGACCTGTCCTCCATCGAGGGAACAAAGGCTGTTCTCGAGGCTAAGATCTCCGCTCAGGACATCATCTCCGTCAAATGGTACCACAACGACAAACTGCTCGTGGCCTCTGACAGAATCCAGATGGTGGCAAAGGGAGCCAAGCAGCGTCTGGTCTTCAGCAGGACCTTCGCCTCCGATGAAGGATGCTACAAACTGGTGGTCGGCAAGGTTGACACCAGCTGCAGCCTTAGTGTCGAAAGTAAGACTAAGTTTATTCTGCTACGGTTCTCTTCAAATCCTGACTCCACTTCCTTGTTCTGACCATGTTTTTGTTTTCACAGAGGTCCACATTGTGAAGCACATGGAGGACAAAGTGTGCTCCGAATCCCAGAACGTCACCTTTAATGTGGAAGTGTCTCATCCTGGCATTGACCCAGTTTGGACCTTTAGGAGCCAGCAGCTAAAACCTGGACCCAAATACAAGATGGAGTCCAAGGGCAAGGCTCATTCTCTGACTGTCAGCGACACCATGAAGGACGAGGAGGGCCAGTACATGTTCCACGCCGGAGAAAAGACATCCAGTGCCAAGCTCACCGTCTCTGGTACGTCTAAACCCTACCAGATATTTTGGGCAAATGCACAACAAACAAAGATTATGCTGCTCTGTTGCATCAGAATCATGAAGTCTTTCCCTTGTGTTGCCACCAGGTGGAGCCATCACACGCCCCCTGCAGGACGTTACTGTGGCCGAGTCACAGACAGCCGAGTTTGAGTGTGAAGTGGCCAACGCCAACGCTGAGGGCCGGTGGCTGAAGGAGGGTCAGGCTGTGGACTTCAGTGAGAACGTGGTGAGCGAGGTGAACGGCGCCGTCAGACGCCTCATCATCGTCATCACCAGACCTCAGGATGTCGGAGAGTACACCTACCAGGTGGCCAACTCCAAAACCACCGCCAACCTCAGGGTCGAGGGTACGTACCTCCGTCTTTTATTTGAAGCCTCAGCCGTGACTTGAGTTTAAAAAAAAAGACTAGGTTGAAAATGTTGTTTTATCGGTTAAACACTGAGTCCTTTGTTTCCACGTGCAGCTGTGAAGATCAAGAAGACTCTGAGGAACCAGACGGTGACGGAGACCCAGGAGGCGGTTTTCACGCTGGAGCTCACCCACACCGACGTGAAAGGATCCCAGTGGATCAAGAACGGCGTGGAGCTGCAGAACAGCGATAAGTACGAGATCACCTCTGAGGGCATGGTGCAAACACTGAAGGTGAAAAACTGCAACACACAGGACGAGTCTGTTTACTCCTTCAAACTGGGGAAACTGTTGGCCAACGCCAGGCTGAACGTGGAGAGTGAGTACCGCTGACTTACTGAAGAGTTAAAGAAACAGTCGGAATTTGTTGTTAATTTATCCCTTTTCTTCACAGCCATCAAAATCGTGAAGAAGATAAAGGACATGACGTCACTACTGGACGGCACCGTCTCCTTCGAGATGAGCCTGTCACACGACAACATCCCCGTCAGGTGGTTGTTTAACGGCGTGGAGCTCAAGTCGAGCGAGAAGTGTAAAATTCTGTCCGAGCGGAAAGCTCACAAACTGATCCTGCAGAACGTCGACAGCAGCAACGAGGGAGAGTACACCGCCGTGGTCGGACACCTGCATTGCAGTGCCACACTCACTGTGGAGGGTACGTTTATGCTAATGATCTTAAAAAAAAAGTATTTAAGAGATAAAAAGAGAGGTTCGAGAGCTTAGACTAGAAATCTTTCATCTTTCCTCAAATGTTTTTTATTTTTGTGTTTAATAGAAGAAAATAAAGTACCGTAAAATCCAGAAAATATGGTTTATATAAATAAGATTTTGGAGGTTCCCCAGAGAGAAAAAAGGTTTAAACTGTCGTCCTGCGTGATGATCTCCACTGCGCTCAGCAAAGTCAACGACGTGCAGTTTCTGTGCAGCTGTGTCGCTCTTTTAGTCTTTTTTCCTCTCTTTGTGGAGTTTGCTCTCCTGCTAGCTACAGGACGGTAGTTGAGCTCTCAGCCTGCGGGGAAAGTTCCAACAGCCCGGGAGTCATGTTGCCCCCACTCCTCTGCTCACTGATTAACTTGAACTGAGGAGTCTTTTAATCAGTCCAGCACACCACAAGCTTTATTTACTGACCAGTATACCACGTTTGCTTTAAATGCACCATGATGACAGGGTCAGCGTCGCTATGTTCTCCAGCACAGCTTGTGATACACAATGAAAGAAGGCGAATTTCCAATTGCGTCATTTGGCGTGCAGTGTGGGTCGTTAAGTGGTGCACTTACGGTAATGACGGAGCGTGCCTCAGTATTGTAGACCAAAATTATATCAGTCGCACCTCAACAAAGGATTTAGGCAACTTTCTAGATGAGAAAATAGGTTTAAAAAGTGTCTACACCAGGTTTTACGGTATTACTATCCCAGGTTTCATGTAAAAAACTGTTCAAAATATAATTTAAAATTAGTGTTTGGGTGTTTTTGGCTTTTTTTAAAGTGTTTTAATTCAAAACAAAGTTGTTCTAATTGGTCCTCCGTGTCTCTGCAGCTCTGCGCGTCACCAAACCCCTGAAGAGTGTGGAGGTCCCAGAGACTCAGGTGGCCACGTTCGAGTGTGAAGTGTCTCACTTTAACGTGCCGTCCACCTGGCTGAAAGACGGCGTGGAGATCGAGATGAGCGAGAAGTTCCGGATCGTGGTTCAAGGGAAACTCCACCAGCTGAAGATCATGAACACCAGCAGGGACGACTCCGCAGAGTACACCTTCGTCTGCGGGAACGACCGAGTGTCCGCTACGCTAACCGTTAGCCGTAAGATTGGGTTTAAGATTGGGTTAAAATCACTAACTAAATAAAAAATCATCTAACCCTGAGAGATGTGTCTCAAAGTGTTTATTTGCAAACATCCTGAATATTCTGAATATTTGGATGAGTTTCCTGGAGTGGGAGCGTCACAGTTTCTTAACGTTTAATGAGAAACTTTTTAAGACGATCAGGAAGCCGACAGATTAATTTAATAACCACGTTAATCTCTGAAGACAATAACTCATCGGGAAAATAGAATTAGCAGGACATCATTTTATTTTTGTAGAAATTGTGATTTAATTTATCTTGTTTTCTACTGTTTAAATTTATTTTTTAATTATGAACCCTTTTTTTTTTAAATGATTAAAACAAGAAGCAGTTTTAGAGTCCTGAAAAGCTGTTTTTCTGCGGTTTGAAAATGACATGACATTTTGAACCTAAAGTCAGACTGCCATTTCAAGCCGTGATATTTACGCCCCTGTGACATCTTGTCTTCAATCTGAAACCCTTTTCGCAAAAGTGCTAAAGCTCAGCTGTCATCACGTCTTTGTACGTTCATGTTGATTCTGAGACGGCGTAATATTGGTGTCTCAGTCTGTGAATTCACATTGTGTTTCAGCGTTGTGGAAGCACGGCACAGCGCCTCCTAAACATTCAGATTGAAGGAGAAACATCAGAGGGGCGTAAATATGGCGGCTTGAAACTGCAGTATGTTGCAGAGGTGTAATGGGGGGATGGAGTGACTCCCCCCCCCGTACCGTCTTCAGAGGTAGTAACAGAGGCGTTACAGAGGAAAGACGGGATCAGCTGAGCCAGCGGGGGAGAACAGCGCTGTGTGTGTGCATGTCTGACTGTGTGTATGTGGAGCTCCCGCTGTGCCATGCTTTCACAACGCCATAACACAACCGAGACACCAAAATTAAGCCGTCTCAGAATCGTGATGACGGCTGAACTTCAAGTAGACTAAAAACGGTTACAGTCTGTTTACCTGCCGCAGACGTTACAGGCTGTTTACCTGCTGCAGACGTTACAGTCTGTTTACCTGCTGCAGACGTTACAGTCTGTTTACCTGCCGCAGACGTTACAGGCTGTTTACCTGCTGCAGACGTTACAGCCTGTTTACCTGCTGCAGACGTTACAGCCTGTTTACCTGCTGCAGACGTTACAGTCTGTTTACCTGCTGCAGACGTTACAGCCTGTTTACCTGCTGCAGACGTTACAGTCTGTTTACCTGCTGCAGACGTTACAGGCTGTTTACCTGCTGCAGACGTTACAGTCTGTTTACCTGCTGCAGACGTTACAGTCTGTTTACCTGCTGCAGACGTTACAGCCTGTTTACCTGCTGCAGACGTTACAGCCTGTTTACCTGCTGCAGACGTTACAGCCTGTTTACCTGCTGCAGACGTTACAGTCTGTTTATCTGCTGCAGACGTTACAGTCTGTTTACCTGCTGCAGACGTTACAGCCTGTTTACCTGCTGCAGACGTTACAGGCTGTTTACCTGCTGCAGACGTTACAGGCTGTTTACCTGCTGCAGACGTTACAGGCTGTTTACCTGCTGCAGACGTTACAGGCTGTTTACCTGCTGCAGACGTTACAGTCTGTTTACCTGCTGCAGACGTTACAGGCTGTTTACCTGCTGCAGACGTTACAGTCTGTTTACCTGCTGCAGACGTTACAGGCTGTTTACCTGCTGCAGACGTTACAGCCTGTTTACCTGCTGCAGACGTTACAGCCTGTTTACCTGCTGCAGACGTTACAGCCTGTTAACCTGCTGCAGATGTTACAGTCTGTTTACCTGCTGCAGACGTTACAGCCTGTTTACCTGCTGCAGACGTTACAGCCTGTTAACCTGCTGCAGACGTTACAGCCTGTTTACCTGCTGCAGACGTTACAGTCTGTTTACCTGCTGCAGACGTTACAGTCTGTTTACCTGCTGCAGACGTTACAGTCTGTTTACCTGCTGCAGACGTTACAGCCTGTTTACCTGCTGCAGATGTTACAGCCTGTTTACCTGCTGCAGACGTTACAGTCTGTTTACCTGCTGCAGACGTTACAGTCTGTTTACCTGCTGCAGACGTTACAGCCTGTTTACCTGCTGCAGACGTTACAGCCTGTTTACCTGCTGCAGATGTTACAGTCTGTTTACCTGCTGCAGACGTTACAGCCTGTTTACCTGCTGCAGACGTTACAGCCTGTTTACCTGCTGCAGACGTTACAGTCTGTTTACCTGCTGCAGACGTTACAGTCTGTTTACCTGCTGCAGACGTTACAGCCTGTTTACCTGCTGCAGACGTTACAGTCTGTTTACCTGCTGCAGATGTTACAGCCTGTTTACCTGCTGCAGACGTTACAGCCTGTTTACCTGCTGCAGATGTTACAGTCTGTTTACCTGCTGCAGACGTTACAGCCTGTTAACCTGCTGCAGACGTTACAGTCTGTTTACCTGCTGCAGACGTTACAGTCTGTTTACCTGCTGCAGACGTTACAGCCTGTTTACCTGCTGCAGACGTTACAGCCTGCCTGTTTACCTGCTGCTGCAGACGTTACAGCCTGTTTACCTGCTGCAGACGTTACAGCCTGTTTACCTGCTGCAGACGTTACAGCCTGTTTACCTGCTGCAGACGTTACAGCCTGTTTACCTGCTGCAGACGTTACAGTCTGTTTACCTGCTGTAGACGTTACAGCCTGTTTACCTGCTGCAGACGTTACAGTCTGTTTACCTGCTGCAGACGTTACAGCCTGTTTACCTGCTGCAGACGTTACAGCCTGTTTACCTGCTGCAGACGTTACAGCCTGTTTACCTGCTGCAGACGTTACAGCCTGTTTACCTGCTGCAGACGTTACAGTCTGTTTACCTGCTGCAGACGTTACAGTCTGTTTACCTGCTGCAGACGTTACAGCCTGTTTATCTGCTGCAGACGTTACAGCCTGTTTACCTGCTGCAGACGTTACAGCCTGTTTACCTGCTGCAGACGTTACAGGCTGTTTATCTGCTGCAGACGTTACAGCCTGTTTACCTGCTGCAGACGTTACAGCCTGTTTACCTGCTGCAGACGTTACAGTCTGTTTATCTGCTGCAGACGTTACAGTCTGTTTACCTGCTACAGACGTTACAGCCTGTTTACCTGCTGCAGACGTTACAGCCTGTTTACCTGCTGCAGACGTTACAGTCTGTTTACCTGCTGCAGACGTTACAGGCTGTTTACCTGCTGCAGACGTTACAGTCTGTTTACCTGCTGCAGACGTTACAGTCTGTTTACCTGCTGCAGACGTTACAGCCTGTTTACCTGCTGCAGACGTTACAGGCTGTTTACCTGCTGCAGACGTTACAGCCTGTTTACCTGCTGCAGACGTTACAGTCTGTTTACCTGCTGCAGACGTTACAGCCTGTTTACCTGCTGCAGACGTTACAGCCTGTTAACCTGCTGCAGACGTTACAGTCTGTTTACCTGCTGCAGACGTTACAGTCTGTTTACCTGCTGCAGACGTTACAGCCTGTTTACCTGCTGCAGACGTTACAGTCTGTTTACCTGCTGCAGACGTTACAGCCTGTTTACCTGCTGCAGACGTTACAGCCTGTTTACCTGCTGCAGACGTTACAGCCTGTTAACCTGCTGCAGACGTTACAGCCTGTTAACCTGCTGCAGACGTTACAGCCTGTTTACCTGCTGCAGACGTTACAGTCTGTTTACCTGCTGCAGACGTTACAGTCTGTTTACCTGCTGCAGACGTTACAGTCTGTTTACCTGCTGCAGACGTTACAGCCTGTTTACCTGCTGCAGACGTTACAGCCTGTTTACCAGACGTTACAGCCTGTTTACCTGCTGCAGACGTTACAGCCTGTTTACCTGCTGCAGACGTTACAGTCTGTTTACCTGCTGCAGACGTTACAGTCTGTTTACCTGCTGCAGACGTTACAGTCTGTTTACCTGCTGCAGACGTTACAGTCTGTTTACCTGCTGCAGACGTTACAGTCTGTTTACCTGCTGCAGACGTTACAGCCTGTTTACCTGCTGCAGACGTTACAGTCTGTTTACCTGCTGCAGGCGTTACAGCCTGTTTACCTGCTGCAGACGTTACAGTCTGTTTACCTGCTGCAGACGTTACAGTCTGTTTACCTGCTGCAGACGTTACAGTCTGTTTACCTGCTGCAGACGTTACAGTCTGTTTACCTGCTGCAGACGTTACAGTCTGTTTACCTGCTGCAGACGTTACAGTCTGTTTACCTGCTGCAGACGTTACAGCCTGTTTACCTGCTGCAGACGTTACAGTCTGTTTACCTGCTGCAGACGTTACAGTCTGTTTACCTGCTGCAGACGTTACAGTCTGTTTACCTGCTGCAGACGTTACAGCCTGTTTACCTGCTGCAGACGTTACAGCCTGTTTACCTGCTGCAGACATTACAGTTAGTCGGAGTTAAAAGAAGCTTCTTAACTTTTAAAAATGGAGCACGGTACTTTTGGTATTTTCAAAACACTTTTTCAAAAAACCATAATAACCAGTATCTCAGTGTTTCAGTATTTGACCACCTGTCCCCTCCTCTCCAGCCGTTCTCATTACGTCCATGCTGAAGGACCTGAACGCTCAGGAGAGAGACACCATCACCTTCGAGGTCACCGTGAACCACGAAGGGATCACCTACAAGTGGCTGAAGAACGGTGTGGAGGTGAAGTCTTCAGAGAGGTGTCAGGTCCGCAGCCGGCAGCTCACACACTCCCTCACCATCCGGAACGTTCACTTCGGAGACGGAGGAGAGTACCAGTTCGTGTCCGGGTCCGCCGCCACCACCGCCAACCTGTTTGTGGAAGGTAACCTGATGATTGACATGTTTACAGTGTTTAGCAGAAAAGTAAAATCTGCAGACACAGTCACCACCAGACATGTGGTGACTGTGTCTGCAGGCCCAGAAGGGACGATGGAGCAGCTTTACTTTAGAATAAGTCTGTATTTTATTTTGAAGGAGAAAGCTGCTGACTCTTTAAGTACGAAGTCTTTGCTGCAGACCGTTGAGTCACATGATTCCTGAAACTGTTGGTTTTTTTCAGCGCGTTTGATCGAATTCACAAAGAAAATCAAAGACATAAAGATCACAGAGAAGAAGAAGGCGATCTTTGAGTGTGAAGTTTCTGAGCCTAACATTCAGGTGATATGGATGAAGGACGGGCAGGAGCTCGACATGACGCAGGAAAGGTGTGTGACCTTTCATAAACCGTCCTCTTTGTCTTTGAGATATCATAAAACATCTAAACATGACTCTGTCTCGATGTGTTCAGGTTCATCGTGACAGCAGAGAAGTACGTCCACCGTCTGATGATCCAGACGGTTCGGATGTCTGACGCTGGAGAATATTCCGTGGTCGCTGGATCGAGCGTCTCCAAGGCTCAGCTGATCGTCGAGGGTCGAGACATCAGGATCTCCGAGCCTGCAGAGCGAGAGATCACTGTGAGAATGATGTTTCAGATGTTTGAACTGTTTAGTTTTTGTTCTGATTTGTTACAGTAACCTTTCAATTAAAAACATTTTTATTGTTATATATGTTTCTAATAAGCTCCACGAGCAGAAACGTGCTCAAACTAGGATCAATATTGGAGATGCTTTTGAAAAATGAAGAGAGGTTAGAACGCAGAAAGGTTTACAGACCGATGCAGAGCTGGATAAACACTGAAGCTTCAGAGTCCACCACATGGTGACCTGCGTGAGCATCCACTCTAGAGAGGAGGGGGGGGGAGACAGCTCTCTATAATGTTTGAATTTGGACTGCAGTACCCATTTTAAACACTAGGTGTCAGAGTTATATATT
Source organism: Tautogolabrus adspersus (assembly GCA_020745685.1). Taxonomy (NCBI): domain Eukaryota; kingdom Metazoa; phylum Chordata; class Actinopteri; order Labriformes; family Labridae; genus Tautogolabrus; species Tautogolabrus adspersus. The sequence goes on along the minus strand of CM036548.1, from coordinate 29,007,736 downwards.
GCTGACTTTAGTGACTACAGAGGGAAGTCTTAAATCTTTACGTACTCGTCTATAAACAGAGAATCTCTGATGAATAACGGACTTCAGAGAGCATCAATCCGGCCCCTGACTCTCTCTCTCTCCTGCAGGTTCTGGAGCGCCACAGAGCGACGTTCGAGTTCGAGGTGAACGAGGACGACGTGGAGGGTCGCTGGCTGAAGAACGGAGTGGAGATCCAGTTCTCGGTGGAGGAGAGGTTCAACTACGTCACCATCAGGAAGCTGCACCGCCTCACCATCTCTGAGACGTACAGGAGCGACGCCGGCGAGTACACCTTCATCGCTGGCAAGAACAGGAGCACCATGCACCTCCGAGTCAACCGTGAGTCCAAAATAAACTCATTCTAAATATATTTTGTCTGATCAAAAGACTAAATGGATTTAGAAGCATGAAGTGTTTGACGCAGCACAAATGGCGACCTCGGCTGGTCGACTGTTTGTATGACATGTATCTAAAGACCAAAACTTAAAGGATCTGTTAACACGTGTCTCCTCTCATCCCTTCAGTCCCCGAGCCTCCTCAGATCCTCCGTCACATGGAGCCTCAGTCCGTGGAGGCGGGTAAACCTGCTCGCTTCTCTGTGCAGGTGAGCGGCCTTCCTCAGCCACAGGTCTTCTGGTACAAGAACTCCCAGGCTCTGTCCCCGGGCTTCAAGTGCAAGTTCCTCCACGACGGCAACGAGCACTCGCTGCTGCTGATCGAAGTCTTCCCTGAGGACGCCGCCGTCTACAACTGCGAAGCCAAGAATGAGTACGGCATCGCCACGAGCACCACTACGCTCAACGTGGAAGGTAAGACGGGAGGAAAGAAACAGGGACAGGAGGAGATTTTAAATCATCATCAGAGCATGTGCAGAAACACATTTGTTTGTCTTTTAGTGTCTGAGGTCGTGTCTCCGGACTCGGCTGCCACCGTCGCTCCTCCCGTCGTCATCTCACCGATCACCAGCACCTCCGCCCACGAGGGAGAACCGGCTCGCTTCCAGTGCAGAGTCCGCGGAGATGGTAAGCACAATAAACAGGACGGTTCAGCACACTTTTGATCTTATGTCTGATAAAAACAAACTTTCTTCTCCCTCCGTCCTCCGCCTCCGTGCAGACGTGAAGATCAGCTGGTTCCACAGAGAGAAGGAGATCAAGCAGTCAGACTTCTTCAGGATGTCTCAGTTTGACGACAGCTGCCAGCTGGAGATCTCCAGAGTTTACCCCGAGGACGAGGGCGAGTACACCTGCGTCGCCATGAACAACGCTGGCACTGCTACCTGCTCCGCCACTCTCACACTGGACGGTAAGTTTGTTAAAAATGCATCGCCACTGTTCGGCCGGGCCCTCGTCTTTGTACCTCTTGAATCATGTGGACACTTTCTTTTCTTTGATCCTGTCATTCTTCTTCATCTGGGATTTTTAAGGTTACTTCATTAAAATAAACGTTTCAAAAAGACTTTAGAACGCCATGTGTAGTTGGCGAGTTCAGAGGTATACATGACGGATGTATGACTTCGAGTTTTGGGTCCTGATCTCGTTTGACTTCTGTCACTCATGATAAAAAACAACAAATGCTGTTTTTGGGCGTCAGTCATTTAGCGGATGGTGACGGCGTCTTTATGGCGGATCCTCTTAAAGCTTCGAGCTAAAGATCAAAGTGTTCTGACTGTGACGAGTGAAACACAAAGTCAATGAGAATGCTTCTTTCCAGGACAAAGTCAAAGCGAGGAGAGTCGTGCTGCGTCTCAGTGGCACGTCTCCACCAGCATCGCCAGTCTAAAGAAAGCGTCCATCGGCCAAAAGCCCCTTTTCATCCAGCCAATCACGAGCTGCACCGTGCCGCACGGGGAGGTGGCACGCTTCCACGCGTGTGTGTCTGGCATGCCGAGGCCGGAGATCAGCTGGTTCCACAACGGGCAGCCGATTCACCCCACCAAGAACGTGGTGTTTCACTACGACGAGGTGTCCAACACCGCCATGCTCATCATTGTGGACGCCTTCTCTGAGCACGCAGGACAGTACACCTGCAGGGCGGCGAATAACGCCGGGGAGGCCGCATGTTCTGCCACTCTGACCGTAACCAGAGAAGAAGAAGGTAACGTCTGGATCCCTGGACTGCAGCCAGACTCCCTCTGAAACCTAAAACAAACCTCTTCCTCCTCCTGTGAGATTAACTCTCCCTCTTTGAACCTCAACGCCGCCGTCTTAATGAAACACGCTTCGATGGATGTCCCCGAACATCTGAAAGATTACTTTTAGAATGATTTATTATCTCTCAATAATAATGATCATACGTGTCCCGTGGAGAACAGAACAAAAAGTCATAAGTGAAAAAAGAACCTGATATTAGCTAGTAACTAGTAATAGTTGCCTTTTCTGTGTGCTTTTTTTTTGGGGGGGGGGGGGGGGTCAGTTTTATAGGACAGTGGAAAGAGAGAGAGAGAGAGAGAGAGAGAGAGAGAGAGAGCGAGAGAGAGAGAGGGGGAAGGACATGCAGGAAAGGAGCCACAGATCAGACTTGAACCTGTGCTGCCCGCCTGGAGGACTACAGCCTCACAGGACGCAACCTAACTGCTCGTCCATCAGCGCCCCCAACTTGGCCTTTTTTTAAATGTCATATCTCCACGGTGAAACACTGAGCCCAGCTGGTTTAGCTTTTTTTATTTTTTTATTATTTAGATAAATCAATCAATGATTTTAACTTGTCAAAGTTTTTTACCGTGGTGGATTTAAAGACGTGCGTAACCTCCACGTCTTTGTCTGTGATGAGAGCACGGGCAGATCAATAAAGATTTATTTTTGGTCTTTATTTAGAGACAGGACAGAGGAGAGAGAGAGAAAGAGAGAGAGAGAGAGAGAGAGAGATAGAGAGAGAGAGAGAGATAGAGAGAGAGAGAGAGAGAGATAGAGAGAATGGGGAAAGGAGCAAAAATTAAAAATTGGGACATCCGTCAGCCTTCCCCTGGTTCTGACTAACCTCACTCTTCAGAAACCACGGACCTCTTTGTTCTTGAAAGCACCAGTTTGTTTGACTCATTGGAATATCACCTCTTTGCTGCCCCACCTCCCTCACCCCCACCTGCACAGGAGCAAACTCCTCCTCCATCCTCTCCGTCCTCCACCCTCCTCCATCCTCTGTCGTCACCCTCCTCTCCTTTACCTGCACAGGAACAAACTCCTCCCCCATCCTCCTCCATCCTCTCCTTCCTCCATCCTCCTCCATCCTCTCCATCCTACACCCTCCTACATCCTCTCTGTCGTCACCCTCCTCTCCTTTACCTGCACAGAAGCAATCTCCTCCTCCATCCTCTCCGTCCTCACCCTCTTCTCCTTTACCTGCACAGGAACACTCTGCAAAATGCATGACCCTCACGTGTTTAAGTTTACTCAACACGGAGTAAAGTCATTTGAGTCCAGCACAGCCGGAGATTTGGGAGAGGTTGAAGTCCAGTTAATTAACGTCCTCTCTTTCCTCCGCAGTGACTCACGTGAGGGAGCACATTGAAGCCAAGATTGAGCAAGAAGTCAAAGGTAAGACCACGTCAGACTTCTGTTCATCTTAAATCAAACGCACCACATTTTATCACCCAAACATGAGAAGCACACACGATGGGAACAAAGGGACAGTCAAACTGGATATCAGTTATTGCTTTAAAAGAAGTCTGTCAGCAGGTCACTTTGATCCAAGCTTCTTCTCAGTGAAGATGTTTTTAAAGTGAAGAACGTGTGGAAGCGTGGCGATGAACTCGGACGTGTGGGTGCATGTGTTGTGGATCATTTGGAACAGAGTTGTCCTGCGTTCACAGACTGCTTTTACAGTTAATAAGACTTTAGGTTGACCTGTCCCTTTAAGTGCTCTTTGTATTTCCACTGTTGCATGTAATCTTAATGTGTCTTTATGTATCTTGATGGTGAATTCATGTTGTTGTTATGATTCTACAGCTCTCTCTCTGTTGACATTTCATGGTTTTTCCCAGGCCAGCACTGGGAGAACTTGCTTGTACCAGTTTCTGACTCTTTCAGTTTGCATCCAAAAGTCGTTTTCCTATTTTGGCATGAAGGGTTCCTCTGATCTTTTCCAAGAAAAGGCTCAGGATATGTATCTTTTAAAGTCTCCAGACTTGAAAATGCCCTTTAAAAGATATGGAGGTTTACTGCATCGGGAACTTCCTCCTGCAAAATATTTCTTAGCCTGGCTTGCAGATAGTTGGGATGTGATTCCTGTGGTTTGCATTTTTAAATAACACCAGTAAACTATATTAGTTCGAATAAACGCCTTCTCACCCAATTTTACAGCTTGATTTGTTTAACTTTTGGTATCACAGAAATGTTTTGGAGAGCTTTGTTTCTCGTAGATTTATTGACAAGTTTAAGGATTAGAAAGGGCGTTTATTCTCCTGTCTGCAAGTCAGGTAAGGAATATTTTAGGATGAAGTCATAAAGTAAAACAATCGAATGTTAGCAGCCCACCTTGGAATTATGCTTTTATATAATAAAATAATTTATGTTTTGAAGAAATTTCCACAGACGAAGGATCAAAACTTCCTGCAGGTTTCTTATAAAAAGAATCAAGTCTTGCGTTTATTCGAACAAATATGGTGAGTGAAATTATTTTTTATGGCATTGTGACTCCCAGCATGCAATTAATATTCCATTGATTCATTCAAATCCTTTTCTCTCGTTTTTACCCCTGGAGGCGAGGATGTTCTGACCGTTGTCCGTTTCTTTTTCAGAGTTGTTTTATCATGAGAGCAAAGAGGGAGCTCAGCACAGCAGCACAGAACTCACCGGCACTCGACAGCTGAGAGGAGCCTTCTCCGACACAGAGGACTTCCTGGATCACGGCCTGGTGTCGGCTAACCGCTGCTCCAGCAGAACCTCGTCCGTCACCTCATGGACAGAGAACATGAAACCTTCTTTTACCAAGAAACTCAAATTCCAATCAGTCGTGGAAGGGGAACCAGTGGAGTTAAGATGTAAATTAATCGCCTTCCCTCCACCGACTATCCTCTGGTTTCATAATAATAGATCTATTCCGAAAGAGCGCCGGCGTAGAATCCGCTCTGAAAGCAGAATGCACATGCACACCACCAGTCTGGTTATTGATTGTATCAAAGAGAAGGACTCAGGCAGTTATAAGGTAATGGCGATTAACACGGAGGGTTCTGCCGAGTCCACAGCATCACTTTTGGTTTCGCTGAGGGAAGAGCAGTCTGCCAACTACCTGGGCTTTGTTAAACGCTCTGCCCAAGCCCATGAAAGCATAGACTCCATGGCAGAACAGAGAAAAGAGAGGAAGATTAGGGTTGACCTCAGGTGTGTAGGGTCTCCATTTGACAAGATGTCCAAAGTCCATAAGGGGAGATCTCGTTCTAAGAGTGCCCTGGTGCGTACTGTGTTCTTTAAGTCTAGTACCAATTTAAAAGAAATCGAGACAGAGAAAGAGTCCAAACGTTTGGAGACTGCCTCTGAGCGCGCCCCGTCTCCTCCCCCTATGTTTGACAGGTCCGAGCGCTTCAACGACAGATTCAGTGACATCTACTGTGACCGGCGCACCGGTGCTAGGTTCAGTGACAAGTTTAGTGACCGTTGCAGCGACAGATACAGTGACAGATTTAGTGACACTGAGAGCCTTCACAATGAGGTAAGAACGAAGCTAACTACGCTCCAAAAAGCTGTCAAACAAAAGAAGAGGTTGTCCATCTCTACCATGTCCTCATCTGAGTTTGACTTGGAATCGGTTGCTAGCGAGCCAAGCTATGCAGATTATGTGGACAGGCTCAGGGTCAAGCCAGCTTCTTTGCATGATGTCCAGCAATTCAGTCGGCCGTTTGATTTAGGCGAGAGTCAAAGGGAGTCTCATGTGAAATCCTCAAGCAAGGAAACCGCTGAGCATCGTGTTAGGCATTCATTTGAGCCTCAGTCCAGAAGCAGGGCTATTCAGATCTTGAGAGGTGAGCTGGTTGATACACTGGTGCAAGAAACTGAATCAAAATCAGGCGTAAAATATTCTGAGACACTTGAGCACAAACAAGTTAAAGGTTTTGCTGAATCTCAGGCAGATGTTAGAGTCAAGCAGACGGTAAGTGGTCATCATGGTGCAGTTTCTGAGCAACAGGTGGAGACTACAAAGCTTGAGGCTCAGCTGTCTCACCCTGAAGTTTCATACTCTGAAACATTAGCATACACAGGAACTACAACATACACTGAAAGCCGGGAGGCTGCTAGTATTGTGCCTTCCCAAGGACAGGTATCCCACATGGAGACACCCAGGCCTGAACCAGTAAAAGATAAGCTCCTCAATAAAGCACTGACATCAGAAAAAACTGCAGAGCCGGTTGAGCTTTATGAAGAGTCGTTGAGAGATCAGTATAAACAGAGCCTGGAAGCTGAGCGCATGGAGTGCGAGGAAAAACTCCTTGCCTTGCGGATTAGGAAATGGCAGCAAGGGAGTATAATGTCTGATGAGGAGACATTTCATCCTGAAACTGATTTGCCAGCGCCGGCAGAGACACAATACATGGAGCCTTCGGGGCACTTTCAAACCCAGCAGGAGGTGGTAGAAAAGAGAGAAACTTTAGAAACTGAGGCTTTGCCCTCCTCTTTCTATGAATCATCCAGAATGAAGGCAAATTTGGTACATCCTGAAGCTACTGCTGTGTTGACATCCAGATCACCTAAAGTTAAAGCCAGTGGGGAAGAGGTGGAAATGTCCACATCTTTGCTAACAAAGTCAGCCATGTTTGATACAAGATTAGAGGAAATGGAAGGTGAGTCACCAGTCATGCTGGCAAAGAAGTCGCTCAGAATTAAACATAGAGGAGCAGAGTTGTCAACCAGAGCAAAAACCAGGACTGAAGACATACTTGAAGGGTCACCAAGGCAAGTCACATCTATCAGAGAGAGCTTCCTTAGTGAGGCTGTAACACCAGGTCATATAACAACCGAAACAGCTGATCCATATGCAGACGAGTGTGAAGGGGAGTCCTTGAGGGCTCAGTATGAGAAAAGCCTTGAAGCTGAAAGGATGCAGTGTGAGGAAAAGCTCCTGGCCCTGCGGATCAGGAAATGGCAGAAAGGCATGGTAATGTCAGAAGAAGAGACAGCCCAACCTGAAAGTGACATGCCCGTACAAGCAGAGCCCAAGTATATGGAGACTGAGGAGCACATTTACAGCCAACAAGAGGTGTATGAGAAAAGAGCAACTGCAGACAATGTTACTATGTCCACGACTAAGTCACCTAAAATAAGAGGGAGAGAAGAACGGGAGGAAACCTCTGCCCCATTGCTTAAAGCTAGGATGAGAGGCAAACAGGAAGAGTTGGAAACTGGGCCATCGGTCATGCTCACACAAAAATCACCCAAATTAAAAGCTAGAGCAACAGAAATGGAAGTTGAATCTTCGCCAAGAACAAATGCCAGAACAGAAAAAATGTTGTTTGAGAAGACAAGAGAAGAGCGTGATCTTCAGCTGTCTAGGGAGAACATTTCTGAGTTAAAGAGTGAGAGCGAGAAGTTTGTCAGTGAAGAGGAGGCCTTGACTCAGCGGATAATGAAATGGCAACAAGATGTTCAGATGGAACAAGAACAAGCTGTGAAGTCGGAGTCTGACTGGGCAAAGGGTTACACAAATGTTGAGGCTTCTGCCTTAGAAACAGTTCAGCACTCTGAAGTGGTCCACAAAAGGAAGACTTCCCCTAGAAGAACTGACAAGTTCCTTTCAAGTGAGCCAGCTCCAGCTAGTTTCAAAGAACAGCAGGATGATAGCCTGCAGTGGCCACCTACTGGAGACTTGCTGACAGAGGGTCGTGAGACCAGGTTGCAAAGAGACAGTGAGTATATTGTAAGTGAGGAAGAAGCTCTGGCTCAGCGCATCCTTAAATGGCAAGAAGATGTTGTTGAACAAGAGGAAGTAGCTGAACTAGAGACTGAGTGGGCTGTTGACAATCAATGCAAACAATCTGGGTCTGGGTTGCCACTTGAGTCCACTATTTCACCAATTGTTAGTGAAACCCATGGTGGCATTTCTCATGAACCTCCTGCCAGTGGCCTTCCAGCTCCACAAACCACTCCTGCTGGTGGAGCTTTACCAAACAAAAAACTGTCACCTCTTCAACATGATGCACGGTATGAGCCATCTCCTCCTCATGGTTCTTCTTCCCTCGGAAGAAAATCTCCTACACATGCTGGGTTACAACACCATGTGGGTGTGCCCTTTGAAAGTTCTTATGATCTTGGAACTAAAGTAAAAGACAGAGCAGGTCGTGAAGCTTCACCAGTTCACAGATACTCTCCAACCCATCTTACTAGTGTGCCCTTTGAGGGACATGAACTTGCCTCTCCTCGAGATGGGAGCCCTCACAAGCCCTCAAGAGAATATTCCCCGGTCAGAAGACATTCCCCAATTCCACAGGAAGAACTGGGAAGAGAGGCTGAAAGGAGGAGGGCCAGTCAGGAGAGTGAGATGACTGTAGAAAAGTCCAGCAGCCAACGGTTCCAGTCAGATGTCAGAGAGGAGAGAAGGATGAAAGGAGAGTTAGGTGCTACCAGAGAGAGCAGTGAATGGAGACAAAAGAAGGATTCTGTAGGTTTGAGGGGAGCGGAAAGAACGGGAGATTCAATGAAATCACAAGAGGCTGGTGAAATGAGTGCAGAAGGCCTTGAACTTGGAGCCATAAAGAAAAATGACAGGAAAGTAAAAGAAGAGTCATATTTGAAAGAGGCAGTTTCCCATATGCCAGAGTTTAAGAGCGTAAAAGATGGTCAAACAAATCCTGGAGGCTTCCGTCCAGTATTTGTTAAAGAAATATCTTCAGCTATAGTAAAAATTGGTGAGATGTCGGAGTTTACTTGCGAGTTTCAGGGGGATCCTCTGCCCACAGTCACCTGGCTCAAAGATGGCCACCCATTAGCACACAACCCTGACTATGATATCATTGGCAAGTCTAACAAATCACAGCTCACTGTCTTCTATCCAACAACTGACCACGAGGGAACATACGATTGTGTCATAACCAATAAACATGGAAAATCCATCTGCAGTGGCACTCTTGAAGTTTCTGACAAAAAGGTGGTGAGAAAGTCAGCGGTCACACAGGAGGTAATAGTTACTGAAGAGCAAAGAAAGGGTGAGGAAAATCAGGAGTGTGCAATGGAAATGGAAATTTCAACCTACATGGATTCAGGAAAGGCTACTCTGCAGGTGCCAAGAGCAGTGGTTCCCAGACGCTCCTCAGATGAATCTTTAGGATCCTCACCTGTTGAAATCAGGGTTACCGCTCCCACTCCTGTCCCTGGAATGTTAGAGGAAAGCAGTGAGGACAAACCTCAGGCTGTTACAGAGAAAACCTCAGATGTGCCAAGTGATGAAGGCGCCTCTCAGACTTTAAAACACAAGTTTACTTTCTCCTTTGATGTGGTCGGTGGAGCTCCTCGTGTGGTCAGAGAGTTACAAAATATCACCTGTTCTGAAGGAAAAACTGCTGTGTTAGAATGTGTAATCACAGGTGAACCTGCCCCAGAAGTGACATGGTATTATGATGACATTTGCCTTGAAATCACAGCTGGAAAATACAGATTTGAGGAAGATGATAAAGCATACAGGCTGTATATCAAAAGTTTTACATATGCTGATGCTGGAGTTTACAAATGTGTTGCTAGAAATAAGTTGGGCGATATTTCAAGTATCTCTGATGTATCATTTCAAGTTGTAGAGCCTGTGCAATTTTTAGAGGGTGCTGTGGAGGATAATGGCTTTGTTCCATCTATGAACTTGAACAAGTCCCCTGCTGGGTTAACTGAGGATGTCAAGAAACCTGGTGAATCCCACAAAGCTGACATCCCTCACACTGATATCATTCAGACCAAAGGTAAACCTCTTAATCCAGAAGCTCCTATGAAAGCTCCAAGATCCAGACCAGGTGTCTCCAGGGAACCTCCTTCTATATCCGGCTGTGGTCTATCGTCTTCTGCTGCTTTGATTAAAGTTTCTCAAATCAAACAAGCTTTTGAGTCTGACTCATCAGTTGCATTCATGACAGCCTCCAATCCAGGGGATCACAGAAAGGAAGCTCTTTTCCCTGAGGAGTTTATACCTGTGGTGGCTGTTTCCCCAGTGCAGCAAGAGGTTGAACCTGGAACCATTCATGCAGAAGTTCCCTTTCAGCCTCCTCCCACTCTGGAAGACGCCGGTAGTATCTCAGTGATTTCTGGTGCTGTTGAAGAGGAAGCAGTTTTAGCAGAAAGCCACATGGCGCTCAAACAGTTTGTAGAGGAAGTACAGGAGTCTCCAGAGCTGGTCAGGCCTAAACCACAGAAACCTGGTCCTATTCCTGAACAAATGGTGGCTGGTGAAGTTGAGATGGTGAGGGAGGGGCCTCTGCGTACATTTGATAGAACTAGCAGTTTTATTCCTTTTCAGACTGAAAAAGATGCAACTGTTAAACGCTCTGTGAGAACTTCTGCCCCAGCTAAAGAAGCTGTTAGGCCTAAAATAATTTCTGAATCTGTCAAACCTGACAGACAAAGTGTAGCTGAAAGGGTTTCCTCTACTCATTCTGAGGCTGAAATTGTCAGTATGGATTTTCCCAGTTACACTGAGGAGGCTTTTGTTGTTGACAATTTGACAGAAGTGACAAAACATTTGAAACAAGAGGCCACAGGCATAAGTGGGGGATATGCTTTAATGGCTGAAATGCAGCATGGGGATGAGGAAGATGAACTTACCAGTGAGAACCTGATTTCCATCCCTGAACCCTCAATGGACAGCGGCGTTTTCCTGAGTATTCCTGACTCTCAGGCTGATGTGGCAGAAGAAATGGCTGATGAGGTAGTTGAGCCTCGTACGCAAAACAAGGAGGAGTTCAAGAGTACTGGCATCCTTATCGAGACAAATCCTAAACCTCCTGTTGTCAAGCCAAAAGCAGAAAGCAGAGTTAACCCTCTTGGTCTGCCTGAGGATGCTGTTACTGAGGGACCAGATGGCCAAGTTTCAAATATTCAGGGTAGAGGTGGTTTGGGCAAGGCTTTGACTGCTGAAGCTGGGGAAGCTGTAGCAGCAGCTGGCTCCATGGAGGAAGAGGATGTCACTTTTGGTGCTGTGTACGACTACTACAACCCTCCAACAGACTGGGGAAGGCCACTTTCCCCTGAATCTGAGATGTCCATTGAGATTGGCAGCACTGTGAGTGAAGAGATAACAGAGGTAGCTGAGAGGTTCTTCACCCCAGGTTCTTCTACTGAGGTTTCACAGCCAACTGCAGAGTCCTTCCACACTCCCAAGTCTCCCATGTCCTTCCATACTCCCAGTTCTGATGCACCTGGTGGGTTTATGACCCCGCAAGAGTATCCCTTCTCTCCAGTAGAACATAAGAGACCCTCAACAGGAGACTCTGGAGAGAAATTCTTCTCACCAGTCCAGTTCCTGGCATCTCCTGCTGACGAAGGCATTGAAACGACCCCTCCTGGGATAAACTTGGATGAAAATCGATTCCTCACCAAGGGAATAGGTTCTTTAGGGCTGGCAACCCTTCAGGAGAAAGTGCAAGGAATCCCACCTGCCTTCCTCAAACCTCTCATTAAAAAAAGAGTGTTTGAAAATGAGTCACTAACATTTTATGCTGAAGTGTTTGGACTGCCTTCTCCTGAGGTGAAGTGGTTTTGCAACAAAAATGAACTGGTGGCAGATGAGAGAATTAAAATGGCAAGAGATGGGGATAGCATCTCACTAGCAATTCACAATATGTCTAAAGCTGACCAAGGAGAGTACATCTGTGAGGCTGTGAACTATGTTGGAGAAGCCAGGAGTGTGGCTTTAGTGGTAGTTGTATCGCAGGAGGTAAGGTTCATGCCTGCCCCACCTGCAGTCACCCATCAGCATGTGATGGAGTTTGATGTGGAGGAAGATGACTCTTCTCGTTCTCCTTCGCCACAGGAGATTCTGCTTGAAGTAGAATTAGATGAAAATGAGGTGAAAGAATTTGAGAAACAGGTAAAGATCATCACCATTCCCGAGTACACAGCTGATAACAAGAGCATGATCATATCCTTGGATGTATTACCAAGTATTTATGAGGAGGGTGCTGTGGACTTTGTCACCCAGGAGCATGATGATTTGAAAATAGCTTTTGAGGTCACAGAGATGCCTCCAAGGTTCATCAATCCCATCTGTGACATGGAAACCCCAGAGGGCACCACCGTCATGTTTGAGTGTTCTCTGATGGGAATTCCATCTCCCATCGTGTCCTGGTTCAAAGGTGACAAAAAAATTCCTCACAATAACAAAAAATACTCTCACACTTCAGATGGGGACAACCACTTCCTGAAAATCTATAAAGTCACACCTCAGGATAGTGGAGTGTATACCTGCAGAGCTATAAACATTGTTGGGGAGACTCTGTGCAGGGCCACACTGGTGGTGTTGAGCGCCAAAGCTTTCTCAGGGAAAACCAGAGGAAGAGAACTGACCGCAGTTTCTCTCGGAAGCGCCAAAGTTCAGCCGCAGAAGTTTGACATGATGGTTGACAACACATCCTTTGATGGAGAACAAGTGTCAGAAATTGAGCTTGAGTTTGAATTTGAGCAAGAGGCAGATGAGTCTCAGCGGGCGGTCAGGCTGGTTGCCAATACTGACAACGAAATGAGCGAGCAGGGAGAGAAATACGTTAGCATTAACTTTGATGTTTTTGCTGAGCCTGCAAAAGATGATAAGATAGAGTTCAAAGGGAAGTCCTCTGATGCATGTAGCTTCCAGTTCCAAGTGACCGAGACCGCACCTAAGTGTGTCATCCCATTGACAAATGTCACAGCAGCAGTAGGGACCCCAGTTATACTTCAGTGTCTTGTTAGCGGGAAGCCAAGTCCATCAGCTGAGTGGTACAAAGATGGAGACCTCGTGACAGACAGCAGGTGTATTATTCAGGAAAAAACTGCAGGTCATTTTAATCTGCTCATTACAAACGCGATCCAAAGTGATGCTGGCGAGTACAAATGCATAATCCAGAACACAGCTGGTTGCATCGAAACTACTGCGCTGCTAAAGGTGTTTTAGAGGCTGAAGCGTCTTGGGCTGGTTGCACAAATATAAACTTTGAAGTTCTTTTGTTAGATGTTTCTAAGTCCTGTTTACAGCTTGAAGCGTGCATGCCCTTTATTTTTTACCAGAGAAACTTAATTGTTAGGGGGTAATGTGATTTGGGCTCAAGGCTCATTTACGCTTCCTTTACGTATGTAAAAATCTACGTACGTTTTCAACAATAAAACCATTACTACCCATATACATCCACTGGTCCTTAACATGGGCATGGACGTTAATGAATTCATCCACAAAAGGGGGCCAGTGATTTGTTGTGGGCTCAAACAAACTGGTCTCTCATGGACCTCCACGTCCAACTGACATTCAGTTCCCGTCAGTCTCCGCCCAGCTATTATCATACACTTTTTTAAAGTTCCTCACCAACTTGCACAATCTTTACTACCATTTTCCAAAGCATTCTTCTTCATTGTGTTTTGCTGGTCCGGCTTGACCAGTTGGCTACACCGCTCAACACTGCCCCCCCACGATTTCTGGTGGTATTGCAACGTTTGGTCAGTTTCCGTAAACTTCCAGTAAACTAGCAAAACTACGGACTAAATGAACGCAGATTAGGGGCAGAAGGCTCTGTCCGTGTCCAAATGCGTATTGGACGTAGAGCATAAATGAGCCTTTGGTCACTTACTGTTTAAGGTTACTTCTTTAAAATAAATTAGGTTTGTCTGTGTGTAACTGTCATGTTGTACCAAGCTCATAGACTGGCCAACACAGTGCAAGTGAGTTAAACTTCAGTAACATAGAAATACATTTTCTTTGGGCAACCAGCTCGTCATTACGGTAGAATAGTGACAAAAGGTTGTTTTAGTGAGTCTGTGGTAAGAAATGCCAAACTGAAAATAACCGTTTCTTTGTTTTTATTTGTGTAAACTTTATGAAACAATTGTTTTCTGTATCTTCTTTGTAAAGTGTGCTGAGAGAAACTCAATCAGCACTATACCAGTAAAGATGGAGCGATTGACTGATTGATTTTTAAATTATTGGTGGAAAAGTTTGGTTTCATGTGTTCCATAAACTATTCAAAAATTGAGCTGCTGTAACTTTAACTGTTTGTTGATTTATACCTGAAGGAAAGAAAATGTTACCAGTCTGTTTGTCAAAGTGTGTTCACATCAGTTTGCACTACAGATGATAACATTTATAACTTTGAAGAACTAAACATCTCATAAACATATATAAATACATACATATATAAATACATATTGAAAACTCTATGTGATCAGACATTAAGGAAACATTTAAAGGTCCAATCAGTGAGATGTGTGAGAGTGAAATGATAAAGTGGCTTACTCTATGATCAGACATTAAGGAAACATGCTATGTTGAAGTGCTGGCTTCTCTGACAACAATGCAGCAGCCAGTATGTCCTCCTTCTAACTTTAGATTCTGGTCCTGAATGGACGCCCCTCGGTTTGCCAGATATGAGAGCAGTTATCAGGTCAAACCAACAGGTGTTGCAGCGATGGAAGCGGGCAAGAGAAACTGGTTCAGATAGAAGTGATTGTACCCGACCTAAAAAGCCTCTGCATGTTTCTAATAAGCTCCACGAGCAGAAACGTGTTAGAATAATTCTTAGATAAGTGAAAACTACACACAATGTAGACGCTACGCTTTAAAATATCGTAGATTTAGAATGAGAAGGCAAACGTTAATTTAAAGGTCCAATCAGTGAGATGTGTAGAGAGTGAAATGATAAAGTGAGCTTCCTCTATGATCAGACATTAAGGAAACATGCTATGTTGAAGTGCTGGCTTCTCTGACAACAATGCAGCAGCCAGTATGTCCTCCTTCTAACTTTAGATTCTGGTCCTGAATGGTCTGGATTTGTTTGGACCAGAGAAGGTAGGCGGTTTTAAGGCACCCCCACACGGCCGTTTTGGACGCCCCTCGGTTTGCCAGATATGAGAGCAGTTATCAGGTCAAACCAACAGGTGTTGCAGCGATGGAAGCGGGCAAGAGAACTGGTTCAGATAGAAGTGATTGTACCCGACCTAAAAAGCCTCTGCATGTTTCTAATAAGCTCCACGAGCAGAAACGTGCTCAAACTAGGATCAATATTGGAGATGCTTTTGAAAAATGGAGAGAGGTTAGAACGCAGAAAGGTTTACAGACCGATGCAGAGCTGGATAAACACTGAAGCTTCAGTGTCCACCACATGGTGACCTGCGTGAGCATCCACTCTAGAGAGAGAGGGGGGGGAGACAGCTCTCTGCAATGTTTAGAATTTGGTCTGCAGTACCCATTTTAAACACTAGGTGTCAGAGTTACATACTGCTCCTTTAATACATTTCAGGAGGAACTTTGACAAATTTTTAAAATTTGAAACCAAATCTTTGCTCTTATAATTCAGAAACATTAAAGCTTTAAGTCAGTTTAGGAACTAGAAAGAACATGTTGTCATACTGCTTACTTGAACTATTTTGTTTATTGTGTGATTTTCTTTCTTTCTTTCTTTTTGCAGTTTTTTGATTTCTTGTGTTTGCAGCATGTGGATGATAATACAGGATTTAAAAAAACATAGATTTCATAGAGTGAGAAGATTGGTAAACTTTATGAAGCTGTGAAGATTTTTTTAAGCTTTGCCTTTTTCTTGTTGTTGTCTTGACTTGTAAATATGTGTCATTTTAGGAGTGAAAGAAAGTAATTTACCAATATAATAAGTGAATAAAAATCTGGTTGGAAAATAGAAGTGAATGGTTTATTTTTACAAACGTCATGTTGGTTTGTTTCAGAGTTTCTAAAATAAAATATTTTAAATTTAAGCTGTTCTGTTTATTTTATCAAATTAGAGGCGTGCTTATCATGGAGACATTGTTCAGAGTTTAAATGTCCAGTTTCAAATTTAAAGTTGAATTACTGCTGTCAAAAAATACGTATGTTGTGCTGTGTCTTTCTATTTTTATAAATGTTTTGACACGACCTAAACATTATTCGACCGGGATAAATACCAACGACGCCGCTGTTTGTTTGCTTCGTTTCCATTTCTTTAGAAAGTTGTCAAAACCTGAAACGAACTTCTAATTACGTAAGAAGACGTGTTTGTTTCTCTTCAAGAATCAAATGGTTAATTGGTCTGTTTAGTGTTTATAATTCTAAAACTACAATGAAATGATGAATAACTGTCTGAGGGACACAAACACTAACGTTTGTGATTCCAGACATCAGGGAAAGTTCAAACTCAAAATATAAAACCAGAAATACAAAAGCAGCTCTTGGGGAAAACATCTTTCAAGAAATTCCAAACATGGTTTATTTATTTATTTGTAGAATTATTTGGTTTTTCTTACTAATAACTTAAATGAAACATCTAAATATACAAATAGACTTCAGAACATTCATCTGTACTGAGCACCAGATTCCACAGATCATGCTGCAGGAATCTGCAGGGCAGCCTTGATGCTTCAGCTTTAATATCATGATCAGTTTCTGTGCTGTGGATATTGTTTTCAGTTTTGCTCATTATTTCCTGACAGAACATTCTAGCACCACCGTCACCACTGTGGAGGAACAAGAGGAAACCTACTACACTGGTGTCCAGTTACCACAGAAAACCAAAACACTTGAACTCAAACCAGAGTCCAAACGTTACACCTCTGCTTTAGAGAAGAAAAAAGAAAAACCAGTTTTCCTCAGCCAGCTCTCCCCAGCAGCTGTAACCGCTGGGGAAACAGCTCGCTTTACAGTCAAAGTGTCCGGCTTACCGAAGCCGACCGTTCAGTGGTCTCACAATGGAAGAGTTATAAAGAGCTCCTCTGTATACAAGCTGATAGAGGAGAAGGAAGAGTACACATTAGTAATCACCAGGGTCACATCTGAGTACGAAGGCGAATATTCTTGCACCGCTTCCAACAGATTTGGCCAGACAACATGCAACACATACCTCGAGGTTAAAAAGACTGACATAAGCCAGGCAGAGAAATGGGTAGAGAAGATGTTTAAGGTCACAGGCCAACCTCCTACTTTCACAGTTCAGATCCAACCTGTGAGATGCTCGGAAGGAGGTGAGGTTTCTTTTAATTACAAAGCAAGTGGGGATCCAGCCCCTGATCTTAAGTGGTTCAAGGGCGCATTTCAAATCCAGCCCAGCAGAAACTGTATTATTGTAGCCAACCCAGACGGATCTGGCTTCATCAATATTAAGAACGTCAAACAGGAAGACAGCGGCCTGTATACATGCAAGGCCTCTAACCAGTTTGGGGAGGCATCTTGTAGTGCTGAGCTTGTTGTGTTCAAAGAATTGGTCTCTGTTTCTCACAAACAGGAACAGCTGACAGTGATTCAGAAGAAAGGATATAAGGTGTCAATGACTGAACAGGCAACAGAGTCTCGCTTGTACCAGGTCAGTCTGCCGGGTCAGGACAGGGCTAGGACCGATCAGATGGTTTATACCATCGGCACTGAGGACCGGCAGATAATTCCCAGTGAGCAGGTCGGCTCCCTGAGAGAACTAGATATCTCTGCTGCCACTATTCAACGTGAGCAGGTGACCCACCAGGCAGCAGTGCTTCAGTCTCATGAGATGGAAGAAAGGGTATCCGTGGTTCCTACACGCCCACCTCAGGTTTCGGCTGTTCCTGCAAAACAGCTTCACATGGCAGCATTTACGTCATTTGTTGAAGAGAGTCAGGACCTCACAGAGCAGCACTGTGATCGCATTCAGAGCCCTGAGATCATTGAGCTTCAGTTAGCTAGAGAAAAGAGGTCAAAGGTGATGTCAGCTGTTGCTGAGGAGCTCACCCCACTTTCAACTGTCAGCACAGAGCCTCTGGCTGACAGGAAGCCTGCTACTGTTAGGCCCTCTTCAGAACCTAAACAACTTGTCAGTGGGCATCAAGTCGAGTCCCAATTGTCAATCCTTAAAGAGCAGTCTCACGATATCCCCAAACCACAGGATGAGAAAGGTTACAAAGTTAAGGAAGGTGTTAAGATTTTATACTCAGCCCAGTCCTCAGAGAATCGTGTACTTGCAGAGGGTCACACAAGTGAACTGGCAACAGCAGATTCTGCTATGAAGTCTTCCATTGGGAAGGAAAAACACCAACCTGTCTTGGCGTCGGTCAGCGAGTCAAAACATACTCTTTCTAAGGAGACTAAGTTCTCCATGCAGAGGCCTTCTGAGGAAACAGCCGAACTCTGTAAGGATAAAATCATGAAGGTAGCTCTAACTGCTGAAGAAAAGCAAATACTGCAGGCTGAGCCCAGTCAGCAGCTTCAAAGTCTGGACAGTGCCATGTCCATTCAGTCACAGGTAGAGGGAGAGCAGTTGTTGCATTTACAGGTTATCACAGAGCAGGATCTCCTACCATCAGAAAAAAGCTTCACCTGTGAGAAACCTGTACCAGAGCAGGCAGGAACCAGGAAGAGTCCCACCTTGCTGCACACGGTTAGCCAGGATGAGCAGAGGACAGTAGTTTATGAGGACACATCAGCATTTGAATCCAAGGCTAGCACCATGACAATCCAACCCCAGAAAGAGGCCCCTACCTTGTTGCACCTACAGTCAACCCATCCTGTGGAGGCACTACCCAAAGAGGGTATTCTAATAATTGAGAAGCCTGACCAGCAGGTGGCAGCACAGAAAAAGGAAAAAACTAGAAGTCATGCAGCAATCTCAGAAGAGAGAAGGGAGCTCACAGCAGATTATCACACAGAGCTGGATTTGGCTGTGACTGGCATTCAGTCTCAGCTTCGAACAGAGCCAAGACCTCAAAACATCCTCCAGCTGTCCTTCCAGCCAATGCAGCTGCCGAAGGAGACACCAGTTACCACTGATGTCAAGCAGCAGCGAGCTCTGGTGCAGAAGGAAGATCGTTTAAATGTGTTGCAGGTCACCACAGTGGCAGACAGTCCAGCCTTAGATGCTGGACACACTGATATTCTTACAGATGTGGAGCAATTCACCTGCAAGACAGTTGTGGAGCCAAAAGTTCCCACCGAGCCAGTCCAGATCGAAGAGAAGGAGATCTCCACTGAGAGTAGTGTCCTTCTAGAGGCAGCACAACAGGACTTTGCTGTTCAGATTCAGGAAGGTCAGTCAGTTAGGCAGTCGATAGTGATGGACGAGAAGCGAGTTTTAATGGGTGAGCTGTCTCAGGAGATTAGCAAGTCAGAGTCCACTAAAGTTGCCGTCAGAACACAGCCAAAACTGTCCCTTATGGCGTCAGAATCAAAAGACAGTACAGCTCTTCCCAAAGAGATGACGTTTGTTATTCAGATCCCTAAGCCAACCAGTCTGAATATACGGCGTCAGCTCAGAGACGCTCTTCAATCCGCTGTGGCTAGCGACCAACCAGTATTGTTGGCTGACGTCTTGGGAAAGTTACAGACCGTAGAAGTACAGGAGGTCAAGGTTCAAAGAGAACCAAAGCGGGCCATGTTTACATACCTGATCACAACAACAGGTGCCCCCATGGAGATCACTTTGGCTTTTGAGGGTTACTATCCCCAGACAGCTGACCTCAGGACTGAACTCCAGGCAGCTTTCCACTCCATAGTGTACCAGGAAGCCCATGTTCTTACATCAGATCAGCCAGGCACTATGCAGCTGGACAAACCTCAAAGGGCGCAGGTTGCCTCAGCCCGCTCTAAGCAAATGCTATCATCGATGGTAGAAACCGTTAGTGTGACAGAGAGTGCAGTGGATTTCACTGCTGTTAAATCTCAAGCTGCTGCACTTAAGACTGAGTCCAAAATGGCAGTTGAATGTGCTTCTGCTGAGCAAAAGATTGTGATGCAGGAATCAAAGGCAGCTAAGATGGAACAGTCCATCTCATCCCAGTTCAAAATGACCACTGAGGCTCACATGGCTTTTGAGCAGTCAGTGCAGGTGTCAAAGCAGGAAGTGAGGTCAGTAACAATGATGAGCCGTGAAAGGGATGTAGGAGCGGCTGTTGTTCCCACAGCCCTGCCTCCCACTGCTGTTCCAACCGAACAGGTGGTGGATGTAAGCATCCAAAAGGAGCACAGGGAGGAGATCTTCAAAGAGGAGATCACAATATCTAGGTCAGAGCAGAGGGAATACCCTGAAGTTACAACCTCCCTCGAAGACTTCTCCATCGAGGAGGATAGCAAAGTAACCTTTAGCACCACCATTAAGTACGTCACGAAGGTAAACTGGTTTTTCAATGGGCAATTGGTGAAATCTGGCAAAGAGTTCAAGTGTTCCAAAGACCACGACACTTACACATTGGTTATCAACAAAGTTGTCAAGGAGAGGCACCAAGGAGAATATGTTTGTGAGGCTGAGAATGAGGCTGGCAGGACTACAACATCTTCAAGGCTCACTGTGGTCTCAAGAGGTTTGATAATAGGAGAACAAAAATCAATGTTTCATCAATTCATTCATCCATTTCCTCAGAGAATGACTAATCATTCACATAAATAAGTTCATCGAAATCCTTTGTCCTCACATGAAGTTATGCATCTTTTCACCGTGGTCCATACATTCTTTTTAAACCAAGGCATGAGCACTCTTAGCAGGTCACTGGATCATACTAACTCACCATGTTTTGTATGTTTCCCATCTCTGTACGGTGAATAATTGCCTCAAGACCAGAACTTTCGTAGCTTGAAGGTCCTGGCCTTCAGGCAACTTTTGCGGTCTTTCCATCGTCTCTTTGGCATGTTGGTGTGGCAGCACACCTCTTTATTTTAACTCATGGTCTGTCACATTTTCCAAGGTCCATTCTCTTCACATCTTCAATGTCTCTGCATGCTTTTCAGGCTTCAACTTGACATCCCTTCAACCATCACAAAACCTTCTTTCCTTCCTTAAGCCAAAAACCCTAGCCCCATGACAATCATGTATAATTTGAAAATCTTTCCTTAGACTTTCTTTTTCCACTGGAAGTCATGGGGTTAAGGTTCTTGCTCATTTTTCTCCTCCACAGTCACTCCTGAAATGCCTTCCACCATGTTCAACATTTCATCATTTCTGTTCCTGCATTTTTTAAAGCAGTTTGATTGATATTATCGCTAACATTTATCTTTTCATTTGTCTGCGTGTGCCTCAGTGCCACCTGTCTTCAGGCAGAAGATCACACCTCTGGAGATCAACGTCGGCAGCCAAGCCAAGTTCGAATGTGAAATCCAGGATGCTCCGACTGTGACCTTCAAATGGTACAAGTCAGGCATTGAGATCAGACAGAGTGAGAAGTACAGGATCCTCAGCCGCCACATCGGTTCCTCTCTGGAGCTTCTGAACCCAGTCAAAGCTGACAGCGGGGAATTCACCTGCAAGGCTTCAAACCAGCACGGCACTGACAGCTGCACTGCCTCTCTCATTGTAACTGGTAAGACCCTAATGGGACCTTTTTTTAAAAGTATGGCTTGACATATGATTGTGTTTGAGAGAGAGAGAGAATTATATCTTTGCACTATGTTGTACCCTGAATCATAATGGTGCAGTGTTGATTTGCTCATTGCCCTGGTGTCACATTTGAGAAGACGTAACGATGTTGAAGATAACATTTTCTGATGTTTAAACCTGTATCAGCCCCTAAACTGAGATTGCACAGGATTCATTTGTATTTTACATTTTTCCACATTTTAAAATTTGCTCAACTTTTTTTATGTTTTACCTGCTCTCCATAGAAATATACCCGCCAGTATTTATATCACAACCAGACCCAATGACTTTGTATGTGGGAAAACAAGCTGTGTTCCAGTGCTCTCTTACTGGATCGTCACCCATGGAAGTTGTCTGGCACAAGGACAACATAGCAATCTCCTCAGAAGGGAACTATGTCATGAAATGTGAAAAGAACAAGTATTCTCTGCACATTAAAAGTCTTGAGCTGACTGATCAGGGAGTTTACCTGTGCAAGGCCTCCAACAGCGTTGGCGCTGCTACCTTTACCACAGAGCTCAATGTCATCAACAAGCCAAGCTTCGTTAAGACCATTGAGCCTGTGTCAGCAGCTGTCAATGACCCGCTGAGGCTCGAGTGTCAGGTGGACGAGGACACTGGTGTGACTATCACCTGGACCAGGGATGGCAAAAAGGTCCACCAGAGTATGGATTGTAAACTGTCCTTTGAGGACAAGGTTGCTGTTGTTGAGATACCCAAGTCTAAACAGAAGGACTCTGGGAAATATGTTTGCACAGCCACGAATGAGGCTGGAAGCTCATCCTGTGAGGCTGTGGTAACAGTTCAAGGTAAGATCTTAAAGATGATCTTCCCATTAGCTTTAATAAAAACATATATCTCGAGATGAGCTGGTGGATTACTGCTGACAAGTGTTTTCAGCCAGCTGCAAGCCAATGCTAACTCCATGCACTGCTATCTTTTTGTATTTTCTTTTGCATTCTTTTTCGCATTTTCTGTCTGTTTTTGTTTTTCCTGTCTCTTCGGCAATGTTTAAAGATCTTGGTGTTTTTGAACTAAACACTCTTTTCAGAGCCTCCTACCTTTGTCAAGAAAATGGAGCCCAAGTTTATTTGGAAACAAGGCATAGCTGCCCGCTTACAGTGCACTGTTAAAGGATCGCCCGAACTGCATATCCACTGGTTCTGGAATGAGAGAGAGCTTAACAATGGAGACAAATATAAAATCTCTTTCAAGAATGGAGTAGCTACTCTGGAAATAATGAAGACTTTGGTAACAGACAGTGGGAGCTACACCTGCGAAGTGTCAAATAATGCAGGCAGCGAGAGTTGCAACACACTTATAGCCGTTAAAGGTTTGTCAAATATTGCATTTTCTTAGTGTTTGCTCTTCGGTTATGAAAAATGTGGTACATACGTTACATAAACTTGACTTACCCTTTTGACTACCAGAGCCCCCGGCCATTAGGAAGGAGCTGCAGACAGTAGAGGCAGTGAAGGGAGCAGCAGCTCACCTGGAGTGTGAAATCACAGGAACAGCTCCCTTTGAAATCAGTTGGTTGAAAAATAAGAAAGCCATCACAAGCGAGCAGAAATACAAGATTATCTGTCAGGATTCCTTGGCAAGGCTGGAGATCCAGACCTTTGAGAGTACAGACGTTGGAGATTATCAGTGTGTCATATCTAATGATGTTGGCAAAGTCACCTCTAAGGCCCTAGCTAAACTTAAAGGTTAGTAAAGATGAGCTCAATAAAGCTGATATTGTCTGAGGTTTAACCCCGAGCTCCAAACTCAGCTGTAACTCATAATGTGTTTTTATAGAGCCACCATCTTTCTCGAAGAGAGTCGAGAGTGCTACAGCAGTGTTGGGAAATACAGTGAAACTACAGGGAACCATTAAGGGCTCGGCTCCCATCACTGTTAAATGGATGAAAGACTCCGAAATACTGAGAGATGATGATCAAAACATCAAGATGGTGTTTGAGAGCAATGTTGCTAGCTTGTCTGTAACAACAGTGGCCATTAATCACGGTGGCAAGTATTCCTGTCAAGCTGAGAATGAGGCCGGCCAACAAAAATGCGAAGCTACCCTGACTGTGCAAGGTCAGATTACATCTTTGATTGATGGATAATCTCCTTTATTGTCGAGTATGTACGTTCTTGTGTCTTAACTCTTGCACATTTTTACAACTAACGGGTCTGTCTTATCGCAGAGCCGGCACGCATTGTAGAACCTGCAGAGTCCCTTAGTGTGACTGCAGGGGATTCAGCCACTTTGGAGTGCACAATCTGTGGAAGCCCAGACCTCAAAGTGAAGTGGTTTAAAGACGGCAAGGAGATGATCAGTGGCCGTAAATACAAGATGACTCTG
Organism: Tautogolabrus adspersus; assembly: GCA_020745685.1. Lineage (NCBI taxonomy): Eukaryota > Metazoa > Chordata > Actinopteri > Labriformes > Labridae > Tautogolabrus > Tautogolabrus adspersus. The sequence continues at coordinate 28,983,929 of CM036548.1, read as the reverse complement.
AAGGACAATATTGCCTCCATGAAGATTCTTACGGCAGAAAAAGGAGACACCTCAGAGTACAAGATGGAGGTGTCCAATAAAGTTGGGAAAGACCAGTGCACATGCTCAGTCACTGTCTTAGGTTTGCTCCCAGTTTCTGCTTCTTTAACGTTTTTGTAGTTTAATAAATGATAAAAACATGAACAGTCTCAGGGGAAATAACTTCTTACATCAGGAAATAATAAATGTTCTTCACTGTATTCTAACATTTTCAGACTGACATTAAAACAGCGTCTTCTAACCGTAGACACAGACAGGCAGTGAGAGCAGTGTCATGAAGTTCAGGATTTTTGCTGAGTGATTTGAAAACAAGAAGTTTGAAACTTTGTTAATGCATGAGATTTTTTTTTCTTCAACAACCAGATCGGATAATGCCTCCATCTTTCACCAAATCCCTGAAAAGAGTTGATGGTAACGTTGATAATGACGTCTCAATGGATTGTAAGGTGTCTGGGTCCCAACCCATGACCATATCTTGGTTCAAAGATGACCAGGAGGTTTTGTCTGGATCCAAATTCCAGCCAGAATTCAAAGACAGCTCTGCTACATTAAGGATAATTCGGCTGGAGAAAGCCGACTCTGGAGTTTACAAATGCAGAGCCACCAATTCAGCGGGCTTTAAAGAAACCAGCGGCACACTCTACGTCAAAGGTTACAAGTGCTTTGCTTGTGTGCTTCTTTTTGTGGTGTACAATCTTTGAGTGATTTCATGCTAACATGAAATGCAACCTTTGTTTTGTTTACGGCCTCCAGAGCCCCCAGTGTTCACACTCAAACCCGACAATCAGGATGTTATACCAGGAACCACCGTTTCTTTCAAAGCAGCTTTCACTGGAACGGCTCCTTTAGCTGTTAAGTGGTTCATAGAGGAGAAAGAGATGACCTCTGGAACCACATGTTTCATAAAGAAAGATGCCTCTTCGAGCTCTTTGGAGCTAAACTCTGTGAAACCCAGTGACTCTGCTAAATACACGTGCCAAGTGTCCAACGATGCTGGGAAGGTGGATTGCACTGCAGTCCTCTTTGTGAAAGGTGCCTCTCTTCAGATCTGTGTGCAGCTGCATGACAATGTCTTGACATTCTTCAGTAACATTCCCTTGAATACTACAGTAACGTCTTCTTTCTGATAATGAATGCTAACCTCTTCTCTCAGAACCTCCTGTGTTTGTGAGGAAGCTTGAGGCAACCAAGCTCATCACCAGTGGCGACTCCACCAAGCTGGAATGCAAAGTGATGGGCAGTCCCGTCATCAGTTTTAAGTGGTTCAAAGATGAAATGGAGATCAGTCCCAGTCCTAAATACACAATGGTGTCCACTGACTTAGTTGCATCTCTGGATGTAGTCAACTGTACAGTAGAGGATGGCGGAGATTATGTCTGTGTGGCATCCAGCGAGGCTGGGACTGACCGCTGCAGCAGTACACTTACAGTCAAAGGTTGGTTTTTGGCAGCATCGTGTGCCCCAAGTGTGTAGTCCTGTGTAAAGTCGTAATGTGCTGACAAGTTGTCGTTTTCTTCTAGAACCGCCCTTGTTTGTGCGTAGCTTGGAGCCCAAAGATGTGGTAAAAGGTTCTGAGATGATGCTGGAGGGCCAGGTCTCAGGCTCAGCACCTTTCACTGTGTCATTTTACAAAAACACAAAGCTAATAAGGAATGACAAGAGGCACAGGATCACTGTGAAAGATGACCTGATAGCCCTGCAGGTGCTGGCAGTAGAGCCAGGAGACGTTGGTGTGTACCAATGTACTGTTGAGAACGAAGTTGGAAAGGCCTCTTGTGATTGTCAAGTAACATTAAAAGGTTGGTTTGGATGTTATCTAATCTGTCTTTCAATCAGTATCTGCTGCCATGTAGCTACATTTTAAATATTCTCATACCTACACTTGGATTGCCTCTCAAAGCTTGAACTCAAGTCCCTCTTTGCTCATTTTCTGGAAACCAGAATCTGTACAACACATCCATCAATCCTTGGTGGGGGATAATTATTCAATGGACAGACGTAATTAACATGTTGTGTACACGGAGAAGATAGCATTACCCTCCTATACTTGATTGGACAAATCTCTGGATGGGTGCCTGCTTCTGAAAAGTTGTTTGATTTCTCTTTGAAAAAATCTGTTGCTGGAAATGTATCTCCAGAATTAGATTTCATAAAAAATAATACATAATATCAATTTCTCCCTTTGATTTTGGACTTAAAAGATGGAGCCAATAAACATCAGAACCCTCTGCAATGCTCTCTGATTGGTCTTAATGACGTCAGGCTCAGCTGATCCTCGGTGGATGGTTTCCACATATACATTTTGTATCAAAGAATGAGTTTTGGGGGATAAAGTCAGACTTCGGGAGGCTTTTATTGGCGTAGACACCAATAATACTGATCTGAAACCTTTCCTTCTAGAACCACCTTCATTTGTCCGAAAGTTGGAGAACCTGAGTTCTTTGGTTGGCAGCGAGGTTTCTCTGCAGTGCACTCTGAAGGGCTCAGAGCCCATGACTGTGGCCTGGATGAAAGACAACCACGAGATCAAAGAGGCTGAAAACATTCAGATCACATATGAAAACATGACTGCTGTGCTGCTCATTACCAACTTACAGAGCAAACATGCTGGCAAATACTCTTGCCAGGCGCAGAATCAGGCTGGTAGCCAAACATGCTCTTCTGTGTTGACAGTCAAAGGTTTGTAAAGATACTTATGAACTCTCTGCTCGATTAGAATCATTCTAATAGTGCTGCAGGCGTTCCTTATCAACTCAAGAAGTCACGGATTCACGTGCTTACTCGCGGAAAGTTTCATTCAAATAGCCAAGCAAGTGTTACAACAACGCGACAACCTCCAAAGCTTAAAAGTGAAGCAAATGCAAAGTGCAGTTCCTTGGGTGTCCACTTGAGGCTGTTCCCAAAAGCCAAGGAACTCCAATCACCACCATGTTAAAAAGCCCATTTGGAAAGCAGGAATAAACATGTTTACAGCGTGGATCGAAACACAACATTTGGTCTGAATAGCTCATGTCTTTATTGACACAAACTTCATCGATGGTGGTGGAATTTACTTACATAACTTTTCAATTTTTATTATATTCAGTCTAAGAGTTGTGCATTATTAATCAGGCTGATTTGACTGACGGGCCTGGCGTGTTGTAGCTATTTCCCAGGCGCTTAAAGACCTGCCTCTTGGCCTGTTTCTTGGTTGACCAAAGGTTGGTCTGAGACAGCATTTCCAATATTGCCAATGACTTCAGAACTCTGCTTTAGAAACCGATGGGTGACGTCACTGAGATTATGTCCATGTTGTAAACTGAGGTTATACCGAGGGGAAAACTGGGCCACGGAGTTAACACGCTCCTAGAGTTAGGAAAACAGTTTACTGAGAGCTCAACCTACATGTTATCATTATGTTTAGCCTTGTCACATTTTCAATCGGCCTCTTTGTTGGTGATGGATTTACCGTTGACCCAATCGTCTGTTCAACATAAACACGTGGGGAATCTTGAGACATTATGAGCTGATAAGGAGCAAGTGCAGCTTTAGAACCTTTAGTTTGTTACTTAATTCAGTCGTTGGTCCATCACTGAGTTGTAATACATCAGGTTTGAGGTTCTTTGCTGATTGTTTTGTTTGATATCCCAGAGCCAGCTAAGATCACAGAGGAGGCCAAATCTATCAGTGTGACTCAGGGAGACCCGGCCAATCTGGAGGCCAGGTTCTCGGGCACAAAACCATTGAAGGCAAAATGGTTAAAGGCTGGCAAAGAGCTGTCCTCGGGCCAGAGATATAAAGTAAACAGCACAGACACCAGCTCTGTGCTAAAGATCAACAAAACTGCAAAAAGTGATAGTGGTGATTACATCTTTGAGGTTTCAAACGATGTTGGCCAAAGCTCGTGCGAAGCAACACTCACCATCCTTGGTCAGTTCTTTATATGAACCATAAACCTTTAAAATGAGTCTTTTTAACATTCCTTTGAACATTGTTGCTCACCTCTTTTTTCTCCTGTGTTAGATCAAATAATCCCTCCGTCTTTCACAAGAAAACTGAAGCAAACGGAGGGTATTAAAGGATCATTTGCTCATTTGGAGTGTCTCGTGTCTGGCTCTCTGCCGATAACCATTCAATGGTACAAAGACGAGAAGGAGATCCAGACTGATGAGAAACACAAATGCACATTCTTTGAGAATGTTGCTTTTCTGGAAATCTCCAATCTTAACAGTAAAGAAAGCGGCAGCTATACCTGCATCGCTAAAAACAAAGCAGGATCTGTCCAGTGCTCTGGGATCTTATTTGTCAAAGGTTTGGACACACTTTGGTTTTGTACTATTTCAGTCGGTGAATGTGTCGGGATGTGTCTCTGCAATACTTAACCTAAATGATCTCAGCCGTATGTGCAGTTCTTACAAACACTCATTATGTTTTTCTTCCAGAACCACCATGTATTATTGAAAAGCCAGAATCCATGAATGTATTGCCTGGCTCAAAGGTCCAGTTTAATGTACTGGTCTCTGGTACAGCACCACTAAAGATCAAGTGGTTTAAAAACAAGAAAGAGATTTTATCGAGTGCTGACTGCTCCGTGATCAAAGACAACACCTCGAGCACGCTGGAGCTCTTCTTTGCCAAAACCTCCGATTCTGGAGACTACATCTGTGAAATACAGAACGATGTGGGCTCCACGTCGTGCCAGGCAGCACTCTTTGTCAAAGGTCATCATTGAGTCCATACATACTGGATGTCTCCTTCCTTCTGTTGTTAGGGTCATTTCAAGAGAGATACATTTCTATTGAAGTCGTTTTCTATCAAGCGTCTCCGACTGCACTGCCTTACTCCTTTAGACGCAGGGGGACAGTTTAGTCCCCTTCTATATCTAAAGCACAAACAACCTCTTCTTCGAAAACCGTAGGTCACATTCTGGCCAGGTTTGGTTGCTGGTTTGAAAGAGGTGTTAAGAAGCCTTCTCTGTTAAGCTTGAACAACCTCTACTAAACCGAGGTTGATGCCTCAGACACCAATTATCACCAATTTACAGAGTTGGCCACATTTAATCCGCTAGCTAAGACGTAAACTTCGATAGCAGTTAATCAGCTAGGCTCATAATTAATTGAATAATTGAAGTTAACTGATGTTACAGTTCAAGCAGTGACCATGTTAACTGGCGACTTTTAGCCGAATGTGTCTGTGGTTGTCGTAGTAACAGACATTTATGATTGGTATTTTTGACATTACAATAAGAAAATAAACAAAGCGTCATTCGTTTGGTCATCTTCTGTCTTCAACATTGGTTGTCACTCCGATAACCACAGATGCATTCGGTTAAAAGTCGCCAGTAACAAGGTCACGCTTTAAACCCTAACACTGTTAATCTGAGTTCTTAAGAGGCCACAATGACTTAGAAACTCAGATTCCACACGTGTCTGTTTTGAAAATCTACAAATAATGGAAACATTTTGGATATATCACCAAGCAACATTTGGAAGGAGACATACATCGCCTACTTTAATTTCCATATCTTCCCGTTGTTTTGATGATGATTACATCTGCTATTTCATTTTGTTTCCCAGAGCCTCCAAAATTCACAAGAACCCCCGACCGTGTTTCTGTGGTCCGTCCTGGTCAGAGTAAATTATTTGAGTGTCAGGTGACTGGCACACCTGAGATAGACATCTACTGGTTTAGGGAGGGGTCTGAGATCAGCCCCAGTGATAGATACAAGATGGCTTTTGTTAACTCTGTGGCAACTCTGGAAGTCTGTGGAGCAGAAACTAAAGACAGTGGGCTTTACTACTGCGAGGCTCGCAATGAGGCTGGAAGTGAGAGCTGCAGCATGGAGCTCAAAGTCAAAGGTCAGTTTAATTAGAGGATAGCATGCTCAATCTGCAGGAGTTTAAAGAATATAGGGTTAAAGCATTGGTTCCATAGAGAACGTTGCTTTCAAATAAAGTGCTAGAGAAGTCTATTTCATGCCATCAAGGTAACAACTCTTTTCTCTTATCTCAGAACCACCATCGTTTGTTAAAGAGCTGGCTCCAGCTGATGTTGTCAAGGGCTCCAGCGCCTGTTTTGAGTGTCAGGTTGCTGGGACTGGTCCATTTGAGATTACATGGCACAAAAATGCTAAAGAGATCAAACCCAGTGCCAAACATGGCTTCTCCCAGATGAATCACACTTTGGGTCTAGAGGTGCACAAATGTGACAAGGTAGATGTCGGTGAATACCAGTGTACTGTTTCCAACGAGGTGGGAAGCTGTACTTGTAAGACTACATTAAACCTCAAAGGTTGGTCTAATCAGCATTATATATCCTCATTTTCATACTTTGTGGAAATTCTTGACCTGTTTGACTTTTCAATGGTTGTCTCTGATAGAACCACCAACATTTACCAAGAGAATTGAGAATACTGCCACCGTCCTGGGTAAAACGGCAGAGTTTATGTGCATTGTCAAGGGTTCTCCAACTCTCTCTGTACAATGGCAAAAAGATGAGAACTGGATTTTGGAGGATTCCAAGATTGAGAGGACATTTGAGAATAATGTGGTCACTCTCAGGATTCTGTCCTGCGAGACAACACATAGTGGGAAATACACTTGCCAGGTGGTAAATGAGGCTGGGCAGGAGAAGTGCTTTGCCATCCTCACAGTGCAAGGTATACCTGTGCTTTAATACTCATAGCTATCAAATATTTCCATGCTTTAAACCAAGAAAGTAGAAACTGAAGAAATGTTTGACTTTGCTTTGCATTGTAGAGCCCCCTAAGATCACAGAGAAACCTGAGATAATAAAGGTTACTGTGGGAGATCCCGTAAGTATGGACTGTAAGGTAACAGGCTCCCCTGAGCTCAAAGTGAAATGGATGAAAGATGGCAAGGAGCTTCAGTCCATCAGGCAGCACAAGCTGACCTTTGAGAACAACATGAGCAGTCTAAAGATTCAGTCTGTTCAGCGACAGGACGAAGGAGACTATGTCTTCGAGGTGGCGAACCACATCAGTAGCTGCACCTGCAAAGTCAAAGTGATCGTACTAGGTTGGTGTGAAAAAACATAAACCTTCTGTGATACACAGTGACTTTATAAACAATGTTTAACTGCTTTTAATTCTTTTGGTCTCAGAACAAGTAATTCCCCCAAGCTTCATCAAACCACTTGTAAACATGCAAGAGATATTGGGCTCATTTGTTCAGATCTGTTGCAAAATATCTGGCTCCCTCCCCATATCGGTGGAATGGCAGAAAGACGGGACCAAAATCTAGTGGGGTGAAACATAAACTCATTCAGCAGGACAATGCTGTGTCCATTGAAATTGAACAGCTAGAGAGATCTGACGCAGGATCTTACTCTTGCAAACTGACCAACACAGCTGGAAGTTGTGAATCCAGTGGATCCCTCATGGTCAAAGGTTAGACAGTGTTTTCCAAAATGATCTGTCGAATAATCCTAAACCAAAGGTAAGTACCTCTTTAACTTGCTCTTGTCCTCTTCAGAACCTCCCAGCTTTGTAACAGTGCCTGAGTCCCAGGCGACTGTTCCCAATGCCATTGTGCGATTCAAAGGCACATTTAAGGGAACACCTCCATTTACGATCAAATGGTTCAAGGACGACACCGAGCTCATGACTGGGCCCACCTGCTTCACGGGGCTGGATGGGCAGTCTTGCTTCTTAGAGCTCTTTTCAGTGGGTGTCACCCAGAGTGGAGCTTACTCTTGCCAAGTCAGTAATGATGCCGGCTCTGTACGCTGCAGTGCAGATTTGACCATCAAAGGTTGGATTGAAATCTTCTAAAGCAACTCTTGCGTGGCTGTTTTTATCACATACTTTTGTCTCTGGCTATGATGAGTAATTCTCTGTTGCATCTTTTAGCTTTGCAGCATTTTCACTGTTATTTGAAACGTGTTCCTTTCTGCAGCTTCATACCAAGACCTGTTTGTTGCCTTTGTGATGAACATGCATTTCAAACAGCTATCCTGTTGCTAACCGATCATTGTCAGCTCATCCCTGCTTATCTCATCACCTCATGTCCTGCCTTTCATAATCATCTATCTGAAGTGACCCTTTACTCTTACAAGAGCTAACATACCTGTATTTTGGCTTTCAGAACCACCTGAGTTTGTGCTGAAACTCCCTGCCACTAAGTTTGTGAGGCAGGGAGAGTCACTCCGTCTGGAGTGCAAAGTCAGTGGCACAACCCCTTTGACAGTGACCTGGTACAAACATGAAACCAGGGTCACAGACGGGGGCAACTTCAGGACATCATTTGTTGACTCAGTAGCAGTCCTGGAACTGCACTCCTCGAGCTTTGATGATGATGGAGTGTATACCTGTGAAGCTCAGAATGATGCTGGCAGTGTCAGCTGCAGCACCACACTTTCTATTAAAGGTCAGCCTCTCACTGACTTCCTCATCATTGTTCATTATCCATGATCTGACTTGCTGTTGCACTGCCTGTTCAGTGAAATTGAAGATTTAGTCAAGTTTTGTTGAACTGCTTGAAGCTGGAACACGTAACATTTACTTAAGTCCTTCATACATCAATCTTTGCGGTGCACTACCCTTAAATGCTCTGGTTGGCAACTCTACCTTGATCTTCCCTTCATTCCACCACTCACAAATGTCCATAAGCTTGTTGGGTTTGGAGCTAATGCAAATAAACTAATCCTGGAACATGTTCAGTTTCTGCAGATTCTCAATCAAACAAAAAGCAGGATACACAACCATCCACAACCACTCATCCATTATAGCTTTCTTTCCAACAATGTTCCACTTTAAATGAATTATGTTTGTTCTAACTGTAACCAATCCA